>UCOK01015061.1:0-15691 GCA_900474325.1 Synergus umbraculus | reverse complement strand
CTTATATAGGAAGCTTTGTTTTCATCGAAAATAAATTGTCTATATAAAATTGGTATATGATCTAAGTTCTAAGTAGTTTTACGTAAAATTGACGTTATCGCATATACTTTACAGGATGTGTAAGTTGAGCTAAAATTTTTTACACGAATGAAAGTAATGTAGACGTATGAAAACTTTTCCTCTACGAAGAAGACAAAATTGATTAACGTACTTCTTTCAAAGAGAATTGATAAAATTAAGAAATGCTTCTTATATAATATAACTTTGCACGTTGCATAAGTAAAATTGATGAGGAAGCAATGTGCGATTTCCAATTCGCGTGCTGTCTTACAAGTGCATATAAATTTTCCTGTCTGCATGTCCGTTATGGCACATTGTTCTTCACCAACACCTGTAGATAAAAAAAGCAATTGAGAATACATTTTTATAAATAAGAAGAACAATATAATAGTACTAGAGCTATTTTATTCAAATCTGTAGTGGACCAATCTGTAGAGGGCCAAACGAAAAGGTAGTGAACACAACAAGTATAAACTAATATTTAAAAATTATATTTCAATAATAACATCTGAACTTAAATAGAGGGTTATAATTACATAAACATATAACATAACCTACAAGCATATACTGTATTTGTTCGAGTACTTACATGTGTAAAGATCTCAATCCTTCTTGTGATTCCTCACCACAATACTCACATCTCGCAACCATATTTTCACTTTAACAAAAAATAATATTATTGATACATAAATAAATAAAGACAAGTTTGCTTTCGGGCAGAAACGTCAGAAACACACGTGTAATTCCACTTCAGACAAACATATCGTATCAACATAATTTGAAAATTGCCGCCAAAAACGCACAAAATTCCTCAGTAAAGATGGCTGCCACTACATTCAATTGGTGCCATTTTCAGAACTATAGACCCACTATCCAGTGTATTATAGAGATCAGTGGTGTACTCAGTTACCTCAAATGTCACTGGATACACTGCGCATGAGTTGCGCGCTCGGAATCTGATTGGTTGCTATTAGCGCGCAATTTAAAATGCTAAAAAAATATTATATTATACGCAATACACATGCGCAATTGGTGTTACATTTGAGAGCAGGAATTTGGTGAAATTCGAGAGGGTCCCCGGTTTGGATTTCGTGAAATTCGGGAGATTCGAGTGTAATAGAAGTGCAAAATACAGTTTATTACACTTTATGGGTTAATTAATCAATAATTATCTCCCTTGTCATCAAAATCTCTAAAATCATAAGTTCTCATAAATTCTTAGAGAATTGAAGTCTCGGTTATATTCTCATTATTCGACGTTCCCGTTAACAACCGCATTCCATTCTCGTTATCAACCTGCATAGACCTAAAATCTCACTTGATACCACTTCGCATGCGTTGCGCTCCTGGATCTGATTGGTTTCTATTGGCACGGAGTTTAAAATGCTAAAAAATATTATTTTATGAGAAATACGCATGCGCAGTTGATGTGACGCTTGTGCAATTTATATGACATTTGAGAAAAGGAATTTGTTTGTTATCCAGCTTGAATTTCGTTGTTATCGGGAACGTCGAGTGTCCTCGAGTTATTCGTAACTGCCCAACCCTGACTTCCGTCTTCCGATTAATCCGCGAACTCTGCTCTCGGCCAATAAAGATTAGCTCCTCACGCGCAATCGCAGAAGTTCGAGGCCAGTTTATATTACTGTTTTCTGCCCTTCAAATGACACTGTTCCTGTGGTTATCATAGTGCACGGATCTGTACCTCTCTGTAAGTATTTAATTTTTAAAATGACTTATCTTAGATTCTCATTATACACCATTCTCAATTCAACTCTACGCCTTGTTTTTTCCTGTATCCCGAAATCTGATTATCGTTACTTCCATCGCCGGCACTACTAGCAGTAGACTCGATACCGCAACCCAACCAGAAAATCTCGTCTTTGCAGTCGTGCTTTTCTTGTGCACGTAATTATGCTACGTATTCGGATTGTTGCTATGTACCGGCTTTTCATAACGTCATAATTTCCGGATATAAGTTGCATCCGATGACTCAATACTTTACAAAATATGAAAATGTTCATTCATTCCTCCCAACTCTGACAAAATGTCAGTTACGTGCTCAACTGAATCTTCCATTTCTGTCTCAGATTCTCGTGACTTGAAAATATTTGAATAAAATTTCCAATAATAGCTGTTATTGAGTTTATCCCCTTACATAATATTTTAGCTCAACTGTTTCTCTGTAGTAATGTTCATGTCATATTTTCTTTTTTTTCGTTAAAAAGACCGAGATTGTTCTTTTTTTTAAGAGCCGATTTTTTTTTATTGATTAGTACTACTGTGATCACGTGTCTATATACCAATAAACGAACTTCATTTTATATTTAACGCAAAATTTCAATATCTAACTATTTTTTACGAGTTTGAACTGATGAGTTTTTTTATTACAAGAATTTCAAACAAGTTTCTCAGTTGTTTTTAATTGCTACTAGTATCTTCGCTGGTCGAACACCTTTCTACTAATAAATTCAAATTATTCAAAATATTTTACTATTAAATTTAAAAAAATTTTTTAAGTAACTGATTGAGACCTTGCTTTCGAGAAATCAACTATGAAAGCTGATGTAACTTGATTTTATGCAATTACAACGCATACCTAAAGTTATCATCATATGTCTTTAAAAATCGATGAATGTAATTTGAAAAAATAAGAATTATATTGAATTATGATGAAATTTGGCTCGACGTTTATTGGAAGTATCGATTGGCATTTCCGAGAATCCGAGTCCCTGCGAAATGAATAAGGTCACGTACACGTTGCATCAGTTTCAAGGACACCGTAGGGAGTTGGTTCTGACCTTAACTGACCTTTAAATACAGTATAGGGTAGATCGAGGATGCGAATTTTTGAAAATTAACAACGTGAAGTGCGGTACATTTGATAAATATTGTTGTAAATAAAAGAGTCTAATGAGTTTTATTTTTTTTTTAATTTTAACAAATTAAAATGTTTTTTTTATTGGTGCGAATATTATGATAATGTATTTTTTATATGTACAGTTCTAGATTATTTATGTTTTTAACTTGCTAGTTTCTGTAGTGCAAACGAAAGGCTTGTTATAAATAATATAAAATATTTAATTTGGACAAAAATGGAAGGAGTATTAAAAAATATGATTTTTTGATATTATAAAAAAAAAGTTATGCAAGAAAAAATATTTTTGAAAGTTTTATTTTTTGTTAGTGTTTATTACAAAAAACTAAAGAATTAATAAAGTTTAGTATTTTTCTTAGTAATTTTTTTTTGACACAGCTTTGAAAATATAAAAGTAAGTATTAGGAACACAAGATCAATTCTCAGTATAAAATATTTGTTAAAATCGGTAGGTATCTCACTAACAAAAAGTGTACATATACAAAATTGCGATAAGTTTCACATGAATAAAAAAAAATAATTTTAATTAGTTAAAAACTTTTATTTTCGTACTTTTGACTCCCCCCAATACACTGTTGAACAAGTTTAAGTGTTATTTTCTCATTATTACTTTTTGCAAATTGTTTAAATATTTCTTGTTGAGTTTTTCTGAAAATATAGATAATATGAAGATTAGTTATGTATGTATGTATGTATACAGAGTTACAGATATAACTCGGCAGCTGCATTTTAAACTATGTATTGATTTCGCACAGTCAGGGATACCAACATTTTAATTTAAAAAAATAGTACATGGTTTTCTCTCAATATACTTTTTCTATTCATTATTTTCGAATTTGAAAAAATAATGATCAAACCGAAATTTTTTAAATTCTCAACTTTATATAACGGCACGGGGGGGGGGTCAAAAACGTATTACATGATGCTACTAATACATGAATGGCCCCCGAAAGCCCCCACATCCCGAGATGGGCCCCCTAGCTACAAAATTTTGCGGCCCTCCCCCCATCATCCCTTTTTAACACTAATAAGCGTATTAAACAATTTTTTCGTAATTTTGATTCATATTATAAAAAAAGTTTCTGGCGAGCAGCGGGCCCCCTGACTGTTTCCATCCCAGCCACCCCTGTTTGGGGGTCATGACGGCCCCAAGGTAGAATATTCGTAAATTTGAAATTCCCAAAAACCTAAATTCTTCAAAATTTCAAATAACCCAGAAATCCAAATTTTAGAAAAAAGATGCTCTTATTATTTTTGGGAATTTAAAAATTTGGGTATATTATATTTTCGGGAAATTAAAATTTTGGTAATTTTCTATATGTAAATTTCGTTAATAAAAATTTTACGTAATATTACTTTTATTCGAAACTTTGAAATTTCGGGAATATATGTACTGGAAATTCTTTTTTCAGTATTTTTTCATATTCGGAAGTTTGATTTTTCGACAAAAAGATGTCCCCAATTTTTAGAAAAATTCAAAGTGATAGGAATTCAATTCTTAGTCGGTTGAGAGAGAAAATTTCAAATAGTTAGCAAATCAGTTAACTTAAAATTAGATTAAATGATAACATAAATCAGATTCTTAAATTTAAATTACATATGTACACTATACATCCCATTCAGGTCTTGGTACACTTTTTCTATTTGGGTACAAAAGTCGTTCACTCAGCATATAATTTAAGATCTACTTTGGGGTCATTGGACACGTTGCCAGCAATGAAATTGGCAACATTCTTGATAAATTTATAGTTGTAGTGGACACTAAAAGGAAGAGTTTCATTTCTTATCTAATAACAACAATTTCGAAATGTAACACTTGCAATAATATTTACGAAACGTCGACTGAACATTTAATGTCTTAAACTATCACTTCATGCCCCCAATGTAATCCATTATTAATTACTCGATTGATAAAGATTTCCTCACTCTATCTTCATTTTAGAAGTCATTAAATTCTTTATTTCCTAGCGTTCAACATTCTATAAGTCTGTTTTCTTCTTTTTTACAGAAAAAGCAACATGAGTAAAATCGGAATCAACGGATTTGGCCGTATTGGCCGTTTGGTTTTAAGGGCTTCCCTTGAACGAGGAGCAACGGTATGTTTAATTATGAGATAAGGTTTCAAATTCTTCGTTTTGAGCAAAAATGAAGTATTTTTTCACTATGTGGATCAACTTCTATTTTAAAAAAGAGTAGCGCTATAGAGCAAAAAAAGAACTACTTATAATAATTCTTGAGATAAAATGAAGAATTTGAATTGTGAGATTAGAACTGGAACCAGCACTCTTAAATCTAATCTTCAAATCACGTACTTATCTATTCTAATTTACAGGTCGTAGCTGTCAACGACCCCTTCATTGGACTTGACTACATGGTCTACATGTTCAAGTATGACTCCACTCACGGAAAATTCAAGGGAGAAGTCAAGGCAGCAGATGGTTGCTTGGTAGTAAATGGCAACAAAATTATTGTCTATAGCGAACGCGACCCCAAGGCTATTCCCTGGGCCAAAGCTGGTGCCGAATATGTGGTAGAATCCACCGGTGTGTTTACTACCATCGAAAAGGCTTCCGTAAGTATTTGAAAGACACCTTTTTCAAAGCTTTGTTTAGACTCCTTTCATTTATTTAATGTTTTTCTTTCAATCTAGGCTCATTTGGAAGGTGGTGCTAAGAAGGTCATCATCTCTGCTCCATCTGCCGATGCGCCCATGTATGTTGTAGGTGTCAATCTTGATTCCTACGACCCAGCTGCCAAAGTCGTTTCCAACGCCTCATGCACAACTAATTGTTTGGCTCCTCTTGCCAAAGTCATTCACGACAATTTCGAAATTGTTGAGGGTCTTATGACTACTGTTCATGCTACAACCGCCACTCAGAAGACCGTTGATGGGCCATCTGGAAAGGTAGATCAAATTTCTAATCTGAAAATTCAATTTCATCATTTTACTTATAAAATATTATTAGAGATTTTTCGCTCTGTAGCACGATTCAATCCTTCAGGGTATGCTTTACGCTCCGGTTTCAACATTTTTTTCGGTGTTTACCATGGTTAAACGCAATGGTGAGCACCGAAAAAAATACTCGCAATAATAAATATTTTTTTCTGAAACTAGGCCATTTATCTCAGTTTCATACAGACGGAGGTATATGAGTGCCTGAGAGTAAAAGTGAGACAAGTCCTATCTTATAACATGGGACTTGTCTCACTTTTATTCTCAGGCACTCATATGGTCTAATTTTAGCAAAAAGTATTTATTGCGAGCGTTAAGTTTAGGAAACTAAAAATTTGTTCTTATGATAATTACCATCTGTCCTTAAGAGTGAATAGTGCTGCAGAGCAAAAAGTATTTCTAATATCTGAGTAAAATGTAGAAATTGCGAGGGGTTGACAACTTGACCAAGCGGGTGTATATTGTACATCTACTTCTGACTTCAAGATATTTCAATGACTTCAGCAGATTTCACTAACTATAAGAGATTTCAAGAAAATTCAAATGAATTCAATATTTTTAAATATTTTCTGTATACTGAAAAGTTGGAATTTTGAGATCAGATATCGAATTCTTTGTTTTGTGCAAAAAAAAAATTCAAATTAGTCTTTTTTCGCTCTGTAGTGGTATTGATTTTTCATTTAGAATTGTGCGTATAAAGAGAAAAAGTATTTAATTTTAATACTTTATGCACGAAACAAAGAATTCGAAATCTAACCTCAAAATTTCATCTTTCCGTTTTACACAAAAAGTATTTAAAGTAGGCATTTTTTCACTCTTATGACAAATTTTATGGTTGTAGGATATAAAAAAGTTATTTATAATATTACAACTCTTCTCTAATGAAAATGTTACTTATTATTATTCCAGTTGTGGCGAGACGGACGTGGTGCCGCTCAAAACATCATCCCAGCTGCCACTGGGGCAGCTAAGGCTGTTGGAAAAGTCATTCCATCCTTGAATGGAAAATTAACCGGAATGGCTTTCCGTGTTCCAGTCGCCAACGTTTCAGTCGTTGACTTGACTGTTCGTCTTGGAAAACCTGCGACCTACGATCAGATCAAGGCCAAGGTAAAGGAAGCTGCCGCAGAAGGTGGTCCTCTCAGTGGAATTTTGGGATATACCGAAGATGAAGTTGTCTCTTCCGACTTTGTTGGTGACACCCGCTCCAGCATCTTCGACGCCAAGGCTGGAATTCCTTTGAGCGATACGTTCGTCAAGCTTATCTCGTGGTACGACAACGAATTCGGCTACTCCAGCCGTGTTATTGATCTGATCAAGTTCATGCAATCCAAGGATCAGTAAATATTGAGAGCTGGAATCTCAATATCTCAACGCTGATTTCATTCAGCCAGCAGCGTAATGCTCGACGTTTCGAGCCAAAGGCTGTTTCAAAGGGCGTTTTAATAATTATTTTGGTCACAATAAGTCAGTAGCGTCAGAAAAGGAGTCTAATGAACTTTAGAAGTTCCACACTTATGTCCTTGTTACATTAAATGATAAAAGGTATCATAAATTAACTTGAAATTTAAATTGATCTTTAATCTTTTTAATTGTGATTAAGTATTGTGACTATGTATAAGTACTGTATGTTCGCCATTTGCAAAATTAAGCTTCATTGTTCAGTCGATATACTATGTACACTGAATTGCTGCGTTTTATTTATCATTAATATATTTTTTTTCATTCAGTCGTTAACTTCAATAAAGGTTGTTACATCGTAAAATAAGTATCTTCTTATTTCTATCCATATATAGTTTAGGATTATTATTTAAATACAAAATATGTGCAAAACTCAATTTTTTCATGTTACTGATCAAATATTATTATCTTTATAAAAAGATATTGACAAAAAATCTCAAATTTCGATGTGTTTAACATTTTATTAACCTTGAAAATATTTTAAAATTCAGATTTCAATAATAAAAGGAATCAAACGTTGTTCATATCTAGATGTTGCTAATCAATTACTTATTGTCATCAAAGTACCTATTGTGATTAAAAAAGGTGAATAGGTGAATTTTTAAAAAATAAAAATAGGTAACAAAAATTGGAACAAACTTAAATCAACATAACGAAAATATGAGAAAATTTGACTCGAAGGAGAAAAAAATTTAACCTCCAATCCAAGTCAATAAAATTTAACCGATTTAAACGAGATATTTTTAATGTTTTTAAAGACTTTCAAGGGATTTTGAAGAGATTTTAAGGAATTTAGAGAAATTTCAAGGGATTTTTAAAGAATTCGAAAGTCTCCAGATTTTTAAAAGATTTTAAGAAGTTTTTAATGACTATTAAATACCACATTACATTGAAAGGACACCTACATGTAGCATCTACTTTTTGCAATGAAACATGACAAATATAATAGTCAATAATAAGTAGTAATAGTCTATAGTAATTTAATTTTTTAATTATTTACATTTGTAATTACGTATAAAATACAGTATTTCAAAGTAATCATTTTATCCCAAAGTACAAATTGTAAAAATATTTATAAATTGAAAACAGTGGGTTAAACATGAATCAAATTAAGAGATGTGCAGATAATACTTAGTAAAGTGAAATTCACATTTGTTATTAACAACATTGACACAATTAACAAATTTTAAAAAATGGAAAGACTAGAATAAAGTTTTAATTTGTATATTGTTTACAATAAGCTTAGGTTTTAGAGGAATGCAAATAAAACCAAAATAATTTTTAAAATAATATAAAACGTATCTTTTCTAATCTTTTCTATTTTTGGCTTTGGAACACATAATTTTAAAAACAATTTATTCTAAATGAACACTGATCTTTTTAAATAAATTGACTAAAAGTTCATGAAACTATTCTCACTAATAAAAAGATGAATCAAATCGGTTTTCATCTTGTATAAAATGCGATTAACTATAACATGCCCTTCATTTTATAAGAACACCTTTTGCATGAAGTAGTATAAGGAGACATATCAAAGCCATTGAAAATGTCTGACGGTTTTGGAATATTTCGTGCAGTCGTCAAGTAGAATAATTGAACTTAAGGTACCTCAGCGCCTCTGTGGCCGCACTATGTATTAAAAATAGAAGTTTATTTGAATTGTGACAGATAGTGAGGCTAGGTAGGAGTCTTTTACTGTTTCTGTTTTCAAGGAGTCATGACAGAAACCATGGAAACGTCAAAACAAAAAATTGAAATATGCTACATTTCGTACAGCAGAGGCGCTGAAGTAACTTTAAGTTAAATTATTTTACTTCGGAACTGCACGAATTATTCCGAAAACCTACGATTAATCCAAATCGGGTTCCCAGCCTTAGATATGTCTCCTTATACTACTTCATGACCTTTTGCCTCTTGATCCATAGGCGTTTCTCGAATAATATTAAATGTCAGAAGACAGTTTGGTCTACCCTTGTTTATAAATTCTCAATATCTATTCTTTATGGTTGTTGGATCCAAGTTCTAATCTCAAAGTTCGATTTCTTAATTGTACTTAAAAATTATTATACTATTACTTTGATATTTTTTCACTCTGTAGCAACACTTCCACTTTAAGTATATTATTAAAACATTTCTGGTTTTAATACTTTCTCTTCAAAATGAAATTTAAATATTTAATTTTAGAATTTTTCATTTTACACAGAAAGTTTTAAAAGAAATCATTTTTTCGCCCTATAGCCAGATTTATATTCACAGAAGGAATAGCACTATAGAACGAAGAAATATCTAATCTTAACACTTATATGTCAAGTAAAATGAAGAAATCGAATTTTAAGCTAGGAATTTGGATCCCACCCTTATAAATGAATTATCGATAAGAAAAATCTGAAAGGAATATAATAAAAAAAGTTTTATACATTCAAAGTTCGATAAGTTGTTGCACATATTGCAAAAATATTGATGAAAGGTTGATCAAGAAGAAATTTTAGCCCCAAGAGGTTGTGGCTTTATATTTCGTTCCATTCGTTTCTGTTGTTGCTCGAATAATCGTCTTTCTCGTTCTCTTCTTTTCTGTTCTCTTAGGACTTCGGTCGGATCTCCGAATTCTTCCACTGTTTCTTCTTCCCAACCTGCTGCGTTGTCTTCCCATTCTTTGAGTTCATTCTGCGAATATAAATAAATTAAAAATATTTATGATATATGTGTGTTGAGTAAACTATGGGAATTGTTTTTGCAAGTTAAAACTTGGATCCAAATCCCTTAAGGGTTTGGGTACAAGAACTTACCTGAAAATTTAATTGCTTCATTTTATTTAACAATTATTAAAATTATATTTTGAGATTAAAATGTGAGTCAAAATGATACTTAAAAAACAAAATTAGAAAGAAATGCACTTAAATTGAAAGATTGAAAGATAATATTAAATATTACTAAATAAAATTACTGACATATGAAATAAACATACCGTTGGTATTGGATCTGATATAATAGCAAACTTTGTGGAATTTTGATTGGCACTCTCATTCTTCTTATCCCTAATTAAAATTTTAGTTTGTGGAGTGATTTTTGGTGTCATGTCCTGCAATTAAGAATTAAGAATACATTAAAAAGTCACTTTTTTAATAATCGGTTCAAAGTTTCTCTTTCTTTTTTTGAATTTTGCAATTAATAAGCTTGGATATTAATATGAGTAGTTTGAGATTGAGAAAAAAAGTTATATTTAAAAACCTTTAAGGGTGTTGGGTCAAAATTCTAACATTAAAATTCGATCTCTTCATTTTACGTAATTATAATATAATATTTGATGAGTAAAATGAGGAAAACAAATATAAAGTTAGAAGTTGGTTTCAACATCCTTAAGCACACACAGTTTATTTTTAAATACATAGCAAATTATACCAGTTTCTTAAAGTTAATTTTATATAAGCGTAAAAAAAATTTTTTTTACTTCAAAAAAGTTGAGTTGTTGCTCGCCTTCGGAAAATTCTACGGGTTTACAGGCCTGCTGTCTATATTGCTCAATTTTTTCTTGAATTGGATTAATTGGCTTGTTTGGTACCACTACCACTGGATTTTCCTCCCATTGTTCCCACTGCACCAATTCCTTGAAAGTAATGATATGTAACTTATGTAAACTTGAAATATTTTGTGATATTATGTGTATATTATAAAAAAAATTAAATGTGTCTAAAACATCTTTTGAAAAAAGAAACATTATATATAGGTACTAAAAGCTACGAATATAACTTTAAAAGACATTGATTCAATAGAGCGATTATCAAACATTTGATTCAGTACTTTTTTTACAATGTACCTTACCAGCATTTTTTCCGCATGCAATGCCACTTCTACGCTTATTGACATATCGTGTTGAAAATCCTACCACAATATATAAACGAAAAGATGTGATCATATTGAAAAGGTTCTTTAGTTCAATCGATTTTTAATTCGATTGAATAAAAAAACAACAAAAAAATAGCAAAAATAGATTTTATTTTATTTTCTACAGAAAAAATATATTTTTGCAATATCGAAATCTGAAGCCAGAGCTTCTAACAGATTGCAACGAATTTTAAAGGAATTTTTAAACAATTTAGATTTTTATTTTAATTTAACTTTTTTTAATTTAAATTTTTAGTATGTAAAAGTATTTTAACGATATTTCAAAAGATTTCAAGAGATTGTAAGGAATTTTTAAACAATTTTAAAAGGACTACAAAGAATTTAAGGATTCTCATGAAACTTCACAAGATGTCTAAAGATATCAAGAATTTTTTTCATTTACTGTTAAATATTTTGAAAAATCTTTTAAAATCTGTTAAAATTCTGCAAAAAATACTAAAAACTACTTAAAATCACTCAGAGCTTTTCAATATAAGACAGCATACAGAGCGAACAAATATTTAATTTCGACAATTTTTGTATAAAACGAAGAATTCAAAATCTAACTTCAAAATTGAATATTTTAATTTTACTTAAAAATATATTTGAATTAGATATTTTCTCGCTCTGTACTCATAATTATAGTTAAAAATTTATTAATTCTATAGAGGGAGAATATTCCAAATTTAATATTTGTTAAGTAAAATGAAGAAATCGAATTTTTAGATTAGAACCGGGCTCCATCACCCTTAAACCCTTGAAAATTTTTTATATCTATAAAATCTTTTGAAATCTTTTTGAAATCCTTTAAAATTTTTTGAATTCATCTTATATCCTTAAAATTAAACATTCTCTTCGAAACTTCCAGTTTATAAAAGTATGCAGTTTTTATAACAGAATTTTCTTTGAGACTAACCCTTATAAAGATCGAAAAATACAGTTTGAAATAAAAAAATCAAGACTTTCGAAGGAATTTTTTTTTTAATCGAGTTTTCAAAGATTTACAGGCTTGGAATAATCTTGGAATCGATCTAGAACGTGGACGCGATGTCTGAATTTAAAGAATATGTGGTGGTAAAGTCATTTTGAACAATTAGAAACTTCAAAATGGCGCCGGAATTGTAAAATTTTTGCCAGAAAATTCATGAATTTTTTTCTCAGAAACGAAGCACTTTACTAAAAAATTAAAAAGAACAAAAAGTGCTTCGAATTGACGAACGAATACACCTGAATTTTTCCAAAACGATTCGAGCGATTTTTGCAATTTATCAAAAATTGGCAACTGGCAAAACGAAAAAATCTCTTGAATCGTTTTGAAAAAATTCTGGTATATTCTTTGGCTAATTCTAAACAATTCTTGTTCTTAGTAATTTTCTCGTAAATTATTTTGGAATTTTTTTCTCAAAAACTTAGGACTTTAGTAAAAAATTACAAAGAACAAAAAGTGCTTAGAATTAAACAAGGAATACCATTGCATTTTCTCAAAGCGATTCGAACGACTTTTGCAATTTATAAAAAATTAGGAAAGCCAAAAAATTACTCAAATCGTTTTTGAAAAATTCAGGTGTATTCTTTGGCCAATTCTAAACACTTTTTGTTCTTTGCAATTTTTCTGTAAAATGCTTCGTTTCTGAGAAAAAAATTCATGAATTTTCTGGCAAAAATTTTGCAATTCGGGCGCCATTTTGAAGTTTCTAATTGTTCAAAATGACTTTACAACCTCATATTCTTTAAATTCAGACATCGCGTCCACGATCTAGATCGGTTCCAAGATGATTCCAAGCCTGTAAATCATTGAAAACTCGATTTAAAAAAAAAATTCCTTCGAAAATCATGTTTTTTTTTGTTTCAAACTGCATTTTTCGATCAAAAAAATTTTGTTTCGATAATTTGTGTGATACCACCGAAAAGAGCACATTTCAAACTATGAGTACACATTTTTTTGCTCGAAATGCAATAGGTGTGAGCGCGGGAAGAGAGGTGTACTAAATGTGTCCGGCTGGACGTTAATGGGTTAAAATATTCAGTTTTGAAGTTAGATTTAGAATTCTTCGTTTTATGCAAAAAGTATCGAAATTAAGTATTTTTTTGCTTTGTAGGCAGTCTTAAATTTGAAAAAAGATTAGCGCTATAGAGCGTAAAAATATTTATCTATAATTTTCGTTGAGTATAATGGAGAATGGAATTTTAAGCTTAACACTTGGGTCCAACGCCCTTAAACAAAACAATATTTTGGTAATTTATTGTGTATATAAAAACTTACGAATTTTGAGGGAAAGAGAAAGATGCTGCAATAATTTCGAAAACTTTAAATGTGATTCCCTGTTATAATTTTTATTCTTGGCTAATTCCTGGTTCGTAGACACCCTAATAAAATAAAATTATGGAAGTTTAAGATATTTTAACATAATATTAATATTTCTAATATTATTTAAATTAGAAATGGCATTACAGGGTAGGAATTGCCGGTAAAGTAGAGATCGAATAACTGATATTATGGTTGGAGCCAAGCTCTACTCTAAAAGTTCGATTTCTTCAGTTTCCTCAACAAATATTAAATTTGTAACTTTTTCTCCGTGTAGAATTAATCAATTTTTAATTAGAATTATGCGTACAGCGCGAGAAAATACCTAATTAAAATATTTTTTAAGTAAAATGAAAATTTAAAATTTTGAAGTTAAATTTTTGATTCTTCATTCTATGCAAAAAGTATCGAGACTAAATATTTTTTCGCTCTGTATGCAATTTTATACTTGAAAAAAGATTAGCACTACAGAGCGAAAAAATATTTATTTATAATTTTCGTTGAATAAAATGGAGAATGGAATTTTGAGCTTAACACTTGGGTCCAATACCCTTAAAAGCTTTAAAAAAATATTTTCATAACCTAGGTACAAGATAAATTTCACTGGCACCTTTTTTTAATACACTTTGTGCGGGGTTATTTTACGGAATTTATAATTAACGTTAAATTCATTAAAATTGCTCCACTTACTCCACGACTGTTATTAAGGTTAGAAACAACTCCAACTGTTGAAAGAGGAATTGAGTCACAAGAAGATCTTCTCCTTCGACGAAAACAACACATAACACGTCTAAAAGCGCCCACAAGAAGAAGTAGTAAGGCTTTTAGCCTGTTTACTAAAAATTCCACAGCCATGTTTTTCTTCGACAAACAATTTCTCTTATGATCTCTTCTTGTTTATGGCCATATCGCAGAGCACAAATTGATGAATAAGTTTTCTACCAAAAATTATCAAACACTTTTACATGTTTCACAGAAATAACTTTTTAAGCTCTTTTTATGAGTTTCAAAAAAAAAAAATATATATATATATATATATAAATATATATATGTATAATACTTATTTACCTTATCAAAGATATATTATCATAAAGACATAAACCTATAGATGCGGTAAGTGAAGTGCACACCCATATCCACTCACATACACAAATACCCATATTTATATACATGTATATATATATATGTATCATTTATATCAACAAGAGTTTCAACACCACTTTTTGTGTACTACAAAGCAAAGTTACCATTGCCGGTAAAAAAAATCAAGTTTCTTCAGTGGAAGCTGGTAAGCTTTTCAATTCTGGTCAAACCAGAATTGAAAAGGTAAAACAGGAGTGTAGGTAAGTCAGATTTACCAATTTGATAAAGTCGGTAGAGAAGATCGCAGTAGATAATTTTGATTGGATAAAAAGTTAAAATAACGATGAAAAAAAAAATTAATTAAACAAATTGAGTAAAAAAAAATAAAACTAAAAATTTAGTAAATAAAATGGTATATAGATTTTTAAAATTTGTTAATCGAACCTCCCGAATTTCACCTCATTTCCCTCTCGAATTTCACCGACAGGTTTCTCACTAATCACATTAATCACTGCGCATGCCATGGCACTCAGCATCTCATTGGTTGTTATTGGCGCAGAATGTAAAATGCTGAAAAATACGCAATACGCATGCGCTACTTCTACATTTATTGAGATATCAAATTGAAAATTGGGGCTGTTCAAGTATTACGTAAGCATTTTTAAGGGGCTATGCTAGCAAAGATATTAGTACCTAGATGCGGCTAGAGTTCTTAGTCGGTTATATTACTTCTAGAACGGTAACGAGAATGAGAATATAACCGAGAATATAACCGAGACTTAAATTCTCTAAGAATTTATAAGAACTTATGATTTTAGAGATTTTTATGACAAGGGAGGAAGGGAGATAATTATTGATTAATTAACCGATAAAGTGTAATAAACTGTTTTTTGTACTTCGATTACTTCTTAATCAGCTTTACACAAGTAGTAAATGAAAAAACTGTCATAAATGTGTGCAGAGTATAGGTTATGTTAGTCAGTAACATAACCTATACAGTAACGTTTATTATAAGATGAATTTTGTGGCTTTAGTTAACTAGTAAGCTGTTGTTTTGCATATGTTACAT
>UCOK01015052.1:0-13937 GCA_900474325.1 Synergus umbraculus | reverse complement strand
TTCAACCCTGAAAAGTTAAAATTCTTTTAAATTCGGAAAAATCTCTTAAAATAAAACGCTGGCCAGTAAATAAATAAAAATTATGGGTTTGTTAAAAATTAAAATAAAATTTTTTATTCCCTTGAATGTGAAAATAAAAAAATCGTCAGACTAGACGTCTGAAACTTCAACCCAATGAGAAAGAGAGAATCTTCTATGTGGCTTGGAATCGAATTTTGTTGACATTAGAGAAACGAATACGTGAGCGCTGTTTTTTTATAGAAACGAAACCTTTGACCATAGTTTTTTCTTATTTGTTTTGCACGAAATGTTGAAATTAGAAAGAGATTCAGAGTGTAATGAGCTTATTGCGATCAGGATTGGAGTGGTGATAAATAACAGTGTCATTTTGGAAGCTTCTAACTTCGATCCAATCGTTCATGCACGTGAGAAACTTGGCGTTTCAGTAGAGCCAAGGATACTTGGGAATTAAGAGGAATCACATTGTCGATTAATTGTCGCAGTGCGAGCTCCCGAACGAGTAAGTAGTCGGACGTGACGAAAGTTCTGCTAGTCGACAAGATAGATGCACTCCAGAGACGCGTCTGCCTAGGTACGTACGTACAGTTGTTACTAACAGGATGAGTATCTGTTGTGAGCGCTAAAATCGCACCACGTACCTACGAAGTGTTTCTCGCTTTAGACTTTCTGAGAGAATCACGTTAAAGCCGTTTCTAGTTACGATCTAGGTACGTCATAAATAAAGAACGTTTGGTTTTTTAAAGCACTGGAGGAAATGAATGTAACGAGAATGGGAACGAAGAAAACTTTGTTTTCCACTCCTTACACCCCTACTAACTGCAGAGAAGATAAAGCGAGCCTTCATCAATTTCCTATGTAACATTTATGGATTAGGGCGATTTTTTCAAGAAAACTGAACGCCTAACTTCATTTTTCTCTGCTCGGATTTTTTAATCATTTTTATCAAATACTTTTTTTTTAGTCCTTTTTTTTTCATGTGGTTTAAGTTCTGAACGTTCAAATAAACGAATTTTTGTATTGATTGTATTTTAAACTATAAATAGTGTTAAAAAATTAATTACATTTGAATGAGATTTTCTTCCTTTCTTCATCATGTTGGGAACGAAAGGTTCAAACCAACACTTATAATGTCTTCCATATTCTTTCATAAAAAATGAATGTTAATGCAAATGAATTAATATTTTAACATTATTATGAATGAATTATGCAGGATTGAGTAAATACAACCATTCTTCGTGTTGGTTTGAACCTTTCGTTCCCAACATGACAAAAAGAGGAAGGAATGAAGTCTCACTCAAATGTAATTAATGTTTTTTAACACTTTTTTTAGTGTAAAATACAATCAATACAAAAATTCGTTCATTTGAATGTTCAGAGTTTAAAACACATTTTTTTTCATTGTATAAATGAATAATCCAGAGAGGAATTCATCAGTAGATAATCAACACTCGTATTATTAACAACTGGAAAGCTCTACTGCTGTTGATTGCATTTTCAGTTTCATTGAACTTTTCGCTCTAAAGGTATACGAGGATTTATCACCGATATTATTTTTCAATTAGCAGAGGCTTACCGCGTATAATCGCAGTGCATTGTCCGTGCGAGTGGAAACCAAAGACCATTTTATCCAATGTTCCACACGTCTATTGCAGTGATCGATAACTATTATGAACAATCCGGAAGTGGAGAACAGCGGTTATTAATGGTAGACACCGACACGATCCCTTAAATTCATTTATGACCAGCGTGCCAGGAATCTTGTGAATTTTCCTCTGACCATTCTCTAATTTTATTCTAAAACAAAGACTGGGAGGAAGAGAAGAGGGGATAGGGTGGGTGGATGGTCAACGGAATATTTAACGTCCAATTATGTCGCACTTTTGAATAATTATGCTGCATTTATCTCGCTTTTGAAAACCTGACTGAACAAATTTTAATTGGCTCTACGTATATAGTAGTTTTATTGTGATTATTATCTGACGGTTCAATTTTTGGTGTCGGTATTGAATCAAATGCGTTTAAGGGTTTTGGAACCAAGTTCTAATCTAAAAATTCGATTTCTTCATTTTACTCAAGAAATATTAAATTTGGAATTTTTTCCCTCTGTAGAATTAATCATTTTTTAACTAGAATAATGCTTACGGAGCGATAAAATATATACTTCAAATATTTTTTAAATAAAATGAAAATATTGATTTTTGATGTTAGATTTTGATTTCTTCGTTTTGTGATTGGATTGAAGTTTCAGACGTTTAGTCTGACGAAGTTTTTTTATTTTTTTATTTTTTATATTTATTAGATTCAAAATATCAATAAGATTTTTTAAAAAAAATTTTTACTTTTATTTATTTAGGAGCAGAAATTTACCCGAAGCTGCCCGGGATTTTAAAGGAATTTTAAGGAATTTTAAGGAATTTCCTTTTATTTTAAGGAACTAGAAATATTTTTAAATTACTAGAACTTTCATGGAGTTGAAAATCTCTTTTAATCTCATGAAATCCCTTGAAAGCTCTTAAAAGTCCTTAAAATTACTTATTGTCAAACAAAACATTGTTAAATTCCTTAAAATTACTTAAAATCCCAAGAAATATTGTGAAATCCTTTAAAATTCTATAAAATCCTATTTAAATTCCTTAAAATCCTAGAAAAGCTATAAGTTCCTTTAAAATTTTTTAAAATCCTTTAAATTCCTGAAAATCACATTAAATTTCATAAGATCCTCAATATTTCTGGAAGTACCAATTTAAAAAAAATCCTTTCAATCCCGAAAAAGTCCTTAAAATCATTGAAAATATTTCGCAATCGTTTAAAGTCTCTTTAAAATTAAATTCTCTTTTATATCTTTAAAATTCCTTTAAATTCTAAGAAATCTCTTAAAAGCTCTGTAGACAGTTTTATATTTGAATAAAGATTAGCGCTACAGAGCGAAAAAAGATTTATCTATCATTTTTGTTGAGTAAAATGGAGAATAGGGTGTGGAGTTTAACACTTGGGTCCAACACCCTTAAGAATTCACAGAATTCATAAAATACGACAGGATCAAAGTTTTTCTATTTTATAGCTACTTCTTCTGGTTACAACATTCATCTTCTTATGAATACAACATTGTCATTTCGTAACTTCGCAGGCTGAGGCCGTAAACGCTGAATACATTCAGAAACATGACATGTACTTCTTTTTTCAAATAGGCCGTATATGCAAACTGTGTGTTCATAAAAAGGAGGCTACGAGTTTACGATCATACGAGCCTAGATTTCGAGGTTAGTACTAGCGATTTCTGGAAATCACCCTCTTGATCTTTGCTGGAAAGAAGCTTACGTTCCTGAAAAGTTTTCTGACGTACACAGTACGGGGTCGATTTCCTGTCGATTTTAGGGCGCTCGAATGGCAATCTCCTTTTTCCTGCTTCATCGTAAAAGTTCAAAATACTCTTAGTTTCGAATAGCTTTGCAAAAGCGAGGTTTTCACGCCTCGTCTTTTTCTTTGAAACCAAAGCAAGTGTATTGCTTTAAAGCCATACGTCTCTGGATTCAGAGATACTTCCTTTTTCTCCGGAGATCTACCGTAAAGGTAGTGTGTGCGTTTAACGACCGAAGGAAATACAGACAGCTCAAGTTAGAAAATTCTAAGCTTAAGCCACTCTGAAATGGTTTTACAACAAATATCAATTTTTCAAGAATTATTACTCAAAATTAGGGTGGTTCAAAAATATCAACTTTTAAAAAATCTAGATGCTCTTATTTCGGTTCCAAATCAGGAAAAAATATTAAAGTTAAATATTACTTTATAAGGATTTTAATATTACTGTATGATAATAATATTAATATTACATTTGAGTAATTATCCTTAAAATAACATTTTGAAAGTTATGAATATTATTTGTTTAAGTTACATTCATGAATAATAAAAACATGTGAAAAACAATTTTTTGACTATATGTTATGAGAAACAATTCGAAAATTCAAAACGTATTGTTTTTCACATGTTTTTATTATTCATGAATGTAACTTACACAGGTAATATTTATCATTTAAATTTTAAACAATGAATAACGTTTAAAATATTGATTTGAGGGAAAACAGAAACAGATGAAAATTGGGGAGATTTACAAGAGGGATACAACATGTGATGGTGAATTTAATATAAAAACTTTTATCTTTATTTATGATTTTTAATAATACATAAAATAATTAGTAATTCTTTTATAACATAAATAATTCTAATTCTTCCATCTCATGTAGTGTATTTTCCATACACTGAGAAGAAAATACTCGGAAATCAATAAATATACTTTTGTATCAATAAATCTCTTCCATAAAAGCAGATATTTTATTGATTTCTAAGTATTTTTTTCTCAGTGTATGGTTATTCATAGTTTGTTTATTAAGTTTTATAAATCATCTTAGATTCTCAACGTAATAAATATACTCCTTTGTCTCAAACTTATACAGTAATATTTTTTCATGATTGCAAATCGAGATATCCAAGAAAACCTGAAATTGTTAAAAGTTTCTGTTTTTTGGACTACTGAAAATCGAAGGAAAATTCAGAAAAGAATGATATTATTAAAACATCCGAAGATATTTATAAAGCTCTGAAGACTCAATTCTCTCTGGCTTGACGTCCATATCAAGTTGCAAAGTATATACATTTTTTTAAGGGTGCAACGTCTATGTATTTTCTTGATACACATATATGTATATAAGTGAATCGATTACTGGCAAGTTTGTTGTTTGCCAAAGAGGTTGGGCATTTCGAGACCGGGACGAAATATTCAAATCACGTACCAACGTACGTCTGGACTCGTCGAGGGTGTACCAAATTGGGACATTCGGTTCTACAACCGGAAGCGAGCATTCGGACACGAGGGACATATTGCGCCCGGCTCTCGTCTACCTAATTCAGACAAGAGGAATCCCACGACGACCTACTGCTTCTGCAGCCAGCGTCTGTTATACACATACACTTTCTCAAGTATCCTCTATATCTGTGTACTAGTCTCGATCTTGTCAAGCATCCAGATTTCCCTTTAATGATGAGTTTAGGTCTCTATATTCCTGTCCAATTAAAAAGTTTTAAACCAAACCAAACAGAGCCGGAAGTAGATATACTTTGGCTCTCTAAAAGGATATCATTTTATACAAAAAAACTCTCTCTCGTGGCTCACTCGATATTTTTTTTTAACATATATGAAATCGGTAGTTTTTTCTTCCTTTGGAGAAAGCATAAAAGTGCTGTTTTTCCAGCCTTTGTTATAAAAATGTTAATTTTTCTCTGGCGATTTGTTGAAAGCAGGAATTCTTTTTCCTTTTATTTTAATTAAGCATCCCTCATCTATTATTTCGTCTGGAAGCATAACACTGGTGCACAGGGTTTCCTTTCAAAGCCAATCGGCTGACGGAAAACAAATGTGGCGCATCAGAGACGAGTGAAGCCGTCTATCACTAGAAGCGCTCCCGCTCAGCGGCTTCTATCAATGGAATACATTCCTTATATTGCCGTACATATTCATGGGAAAATCGTAATTCCGTTTTTGGACTATTTTTTAAATTCACGAATACTTCTTTATCCTATTCATTTTGAAGTGCTTTTTACTCCTTATGAAAACCGATACTCGTCAATTGCTCCATATTGCTTTTTCCTTTCATTGAAAATATTTTCTGAAAATATCGTTGAGACTCCTGAAAGGTTTGCTTCAGTTAAAATAGTGGATGTTTGAGAAAATCTTCTGTATGTTCTATTGATCTTGTTTATAATTGCAAAATGATTATTTAATCTGGCATTGTCTATAGTCCATCAAATAGGAGGGTACATTTTTTTGAAGCAGGTGGTCGGGCGGGTCAAATTCCACTGATTTGCAGTGACTCTTTTCTCACGATTTTAATCAGTGAAAAATCTACTGGAAATCAGTGAAAAGTCACTGAAATTTTTAGTAGTTTAATGAAGATGACTGAACATTTCAGTGAATTTTCACTGATTAAAATCGTGAGAAAAGAGTCACTAAAAATCAGTGGAATTTGACTGATTCAGTTTTAGAGAGTTGTAACTGTTTGAAAATGTTTGATCGTCAAATGGAAGCATCGTGAGCAATAAAATTTCTAGTCTCCAAGTTAGGGTATTTTTCATGAATTTTTCAAGTATTAAGGGTGTGGGGTATGTTTTATATGCGTCAATATGGCTGTAACTTTTTATGGCCGTCAAATAGAACCATTCTGAGTAATGAAATTTCTAGTCTCCATGGATATTTTTTAGGATATTTGTTGTGAATTTTTCAAGAGTGCAGTTTATTTCAAGATTTTTCTGTAACAATGAATTAGCTCTGGTTGTACACAGGCCAAGTAGTTCGGTACTTTTAAGGAAAATATTGCCAAGGTTTGGCTTGAATGCAATTGCCAGGTAAAGAAGTAAAGGATGGAGTAGACGAAGGGGAAGAACAAATAGCTAAAACAGACTATTGTCAGAGGATGCGAGTGAAAGGGTGTCTGCCTCAAATGCATGGTATCGATTTCTCTAGGTATCGAGATATTCGGATGTAGTTTAGGATATGTTAGCTCTGAGACTGATTGAATAAAAGTGCAAATAATCTCATTATCAATATTAACTTCTAGATTCAATTAGAATCATGCTAGAAAATTGCTGTGAATATTCGAGTCGGGGTTTAAAATGACTAAACTATTTACAGCCCAAAAGTGAATTGAACAGTAAGATCCGTAAAAGAATAATCTAGTAGCAGATGATGGAAAAAAAAGACAAACGAGAAGCGACATTAAATAATTCTATTAATCAAATATGAATAAAATCGACATTTCTCTTCTGGTAGCTGTGAATTATCAAAGCGCGAGCGATATCGAGATTGGTAGCATAATGCAACTGGGGAAAAATTTCTCGTTGAAAAAGCTAGAATGCTGACACGACCGGATGGGTTATTCGGAGGTCGGCAAACCAAAAAGTCACGTATCGTTGCCATGAGTATATGTCCTCTGGATATACGGTGACTTTTCGATACATGACATATCTGTCTACATACCCTGTCAATAGTTTGAAATTCAGTTACCATTGGATAAATTTTTCCAACGAGAAGAGAAAAGAAGTAAAAACTGGTTGAATGAAACTCTTTGAAAAACATGTTAGAAAAACATAATTGAAATAAAGAGTTCGTGGTTTATTCTAAAATGCAATATACTCTAAATTTTCCTGATAGTGGAGTGTGAGTAGAACTTGGGTACTATGCACAGGATTACTTGAACCATAATAAAGCCATAATTTCGGATTATCAAAAGACAATTTAGTCTGGAATATTACAAACCTTATATAATTATGATTCTGATATGCAATTTCAAGGAAGACATTATTACGACATTATGTTTCCATAGTAAGATGTGCAATGCGCATCATAATCAACTTCGGCTAATCGTAATGTCTTCGTAGCAGAGATTACATTCTGGTGAGGTGACGCTCGGTTGCTTAGTGGAATCGGGTGCGATTATTACTGAAGGGTCTTGTCGCTCCGGTTTGTTCGAGGCTGCTTAATACTGGGGTGAAATTTCTGTCATGGGAAGAGTAAGATAGGATCGATGTAAGGTGGAAGCAAGAATGAAAAGGGAATATGAGGGAACGAAGGAGAGAGAGAGAGAGAGAGAGAAAATAGATAATTTGAGGAAGTTGAAAATCACATTCGTACTAGGACAACTATAACTTTCAGTGATTAGCTGCCTCGTTTTCATTCCATAACTTCTAGCCCATCTTTCGGCGTTGTTAACCAGAATGTTTATGAGTGAATAACATTGTTTCGTAAATGGTCTCGTGTAATCATATTTACTTACGGTGGACTGAAAATTGTTTATACTACTCGAAATCCATTGTGTCTGACTAAAACTGACATATACTACTGGATACATCTTTTATGTTATCTTTAATTCTACATTTTAAATTCGGCTGACTGAAAATGACGTTTACTACTTGACATCTCTCGTGGCTGACTTAAACCGGATTTTTCTACTTGATAAATATTATTCTTTATTTATAAATATTTGTAATAGCAACTTCTTGTTGTTGAATGAAAATGGGTAGGAAATTCCATTTGAAAGAGATAATAAAATTTTAATTAAAGTTAGGGATGTAAGTAAGTTAAGTACATGTAGCTTTTCAAAGCTGAAGGACCTTTGAGAAATAAACTAAACACGGAGCGTAAATGTTAGTTTACATGAAATTAATTTCTCTAATGCAAACTCAATCAATTGCATGCTGCATGTATACAAGGCAAAAACATAATAAGACTTAAAAATCATAATTAACAAATGAAATCAGCTGTAATTCTGTGCCCTGTGGTTCTCTAATTAGGGAAGTATTAAAGTTTTCCTTGGTATAAAGTAAGGATATTTATGCTCAGCATGATGCGGGTTCTTCCACTTCCGAAATTATCTGCTTTCAACCCTGATGAAGATAGGTTACAAGTCCCTCATGCATTTGCAGCTCATCGCAATCAAACTAACTGAGGCATTTTAAAATTCGAAGTTTTTACTTTGCAATACGCAATAGTAAACTGCAATCTTATTTGAAGGTCTGTAAGTTTGATGCAGTTGCAGCTCTATTCCTTTTCTTATTACACTTTTATTATTAGCAGCTTGAGTACTGGGATAACTTTTATATCTCTATTAGAAGAACAGTTCACATTAAAGGCAAATGCTTAGAGAGAACGGCAGACATTACATTGCGGAACAGCAATCATCGTTTCACGTACTTATTCTCATAAAACGATACATCTATAGCTGTCTTTGGAACTTTTTCTTTCCTAACTGTAGCGCCTTTTAGTATCGTTTTATCGCGACTTTATGCTTCCTGTTTTGAAAGGAGGATTAAAGAGGATAATCTCAAACTGCAGACTAAAAGGATTTTCCGAATCATAAGTTAGTAGTATTGAGACGTCTGGATTAAACGATCTTGCTTCTGGTGACGTACTTACTACAAGCGAAAAGTGCTCATGCGACACAAAAGACACTCGACGGGGGTGCAGAAAAATGGGAGGCAAACTTGTCGGCTTCGTCGTTAAAAAATGCTCCCTCTTGCTGATTTCCTTTGCTAAACTCTTACCGCCTATATACACACGGCTGCTGGAAAACCGCTCTTCTACCCTCGTCATTTTATCACTTGGTGCTTTTCGCCCACGGCAAACTCGCAAGGGGTTGGCTGCTAGAAATCTAGCGCAGACCTCATTTAAGATAAATTATGTGTGGTCTAGAATCAAATAGCAAAATACAAAAAGTAGAGAACAAATGTTTTACGAGTTACCCCGAAGATGGAGTTGATTTTTATCTCTGAAATATAGTTCTGCTTGAGAGAAGAAGTAGACTTTTCATTTGTGTTTTACATAATACAAATCATAATTTATTCATGTAAAACAAAACACTGTAGATCCCCGATTGTCGTAAAAGTAAAGTGAAGTTTGTTGATCCGTAGAAAGTGGAAGATTACAGAATAGCAATTTGGATTTTGGTGGAAAGCCGTGTAATGTGAGATGAGTGATCTCGGTTGTAAGAAAATTGATCCAGGCTATATAAAAAAACAATGTCAAGTTTTTAGATAATCCCTTAAGTCTTCGTAGCTCCTTCACGAAGCATTCACTTCGAGTAAGCCGTGTCGTTTCCCCGATATTTTACTTCTCATATATGGTAGCGTAGTGGACATTAAATATTCACGGCTCATATGCAGTATCTTTTCGAGAGTTGCTTAGTGTAGAGTAGATTCCACTCGGTGCAAGTATACCTATCCCGGGAGCTCCTTTGCAGATACTTTCAAGCTTTTGGTGAAGTAAAAAGCCACGTGTTAGTATGGGGTGAGAAAACTTGTAATGTATCGAAAAGAAACTCGAGGAAAGGCAAGCAACCCCTGTGAAAATGTGTGGCCCCGACTGGGGTCAAACCTGGCAATCTGAAGAAGTTCCTGCAGTTACAGAATAATCTGCTAAAGGTTCTAAAACTGCTGAAAAATGTCTGTGTAGAAAAAATTCGTCTATACTTTTAAGCCTCGTAGAAATCAGAAGAGGGATTACTAATAATTGACTAATTAATTATTATTAGGTTGTAGAGAACTGGTTATGATCAATTATTCATTACCCAGTCTATTACCCGATAGGAGTCGCGAAACAGCACATTTTTCTCCGTTCTACCACATCTGGCGTAGATCCAACTAATCACCGAGGCATAACACGACTTCGTAATATAAAGTGCAGACCCTTAACGACGGAATTCATTAAATTCCCACGCTCTGACTAGGCCCGAGAGAAAAAAGCTGGAGGGAGTCCAGAATTAAAAAAAAAAGAAACATTGCACAACCTGTACAATGAATGGTCTTTATTAAAGCTTCCCTCAAGGGATGCTAAAGCTGTTAATGATTTTCTCTTTATCTGTACTCGAGACATGAGCAGGTTTATACAGAAAGAACTGCAGGTAATAACATTTTTATTTTATGCTAGTAGGTATAATTTTTAGAAGAAACTTTTTGAAGCCAGCAAGAAGAATTTGAAAAAGGCTTTATGAAACTGTGTAGGACAAGATATTTTCATCTTCGAGTAATTTGAATGTAGACCCCGCTGATGTTCAGGAAAGTTCGCAAGAACTGAAGGAGTAAAGGAAATGAAAGAAGGGAAGAAATCTAATCGAAAACTTAATATGATGGTAATCAGTGAGATCCTTCTCAGTTTCTACGGTCTCATCCGCAATCCGCACCTATCAGTCTCATTTTACGGCCCCTACAGGCACAGAAAATTTATTAGAGATGCTGTCAACCCCAATTTTTCAAGAGAAAAGAAGATCGATGTTCCTGATGCAGATGTCGAGATTTTCCTGACTACATTTTAATGGGAAATGATTCTTTTTGGAAAATAATTAAAGATTTGATGAAACTACAGAGTAGCTCTGGCTATCATGTATTTATGATAATAAATGCAGTATAAAAATACAAATATATTAAATTAAATTATAGTTGTTTCGAGAAAACAAGATACTATCAAGAATTCGAGTTGCAGAAAACAGAAGTTATTACAACAAAAAGATACTTGGGAAAATGTAGATTCTGATTTATTTATATTATACAACTTTTTCAGTTATGATTGAAATAGTGAATTTTTATTTGTAAAAGCTTTCTCGGATGAATCAGATACACTTTTTATGGTTTTAATATATGTAATACTTTTTAACAACTTACCACGTTGGTTCAGTTGTTACTGTATTCGCCTCATCGGGGTGAAGAAACCTTAAAAAGAAATTTTTAATCAATATCCAATGAAGACTTTATTTGTTATTATAGTTTGTTAAAAAAAATAGTTTTTTTTTTTAAATTAAAGATGCAAAGTTGAAGTACAATGGAATATTAAAACCCGGGGAAAGCATTGCATTATTTGTCATATGTGAGATTAAAACATCTTTCATTTTCCGCCTTTGATGAAAGTTCCACTAATGAACGCCATGTGGTAATTTCCATATGAGGAAATTTAAATAACCCCTTTTTTCTCACGTAATTCCATAATTTTTCATAATATACCTCTTTATACTTTTAATAATACATTCTTTGCTTTTAGGTTTAATTATAATTATGTAAAACTTTTTTCGTTTCGATTAGTAAATGGAACATTAAACGCGTACTGCAGAAATTGAGCAAAAAAGGAGACATCAAATGCAGTGCTTTTCTTCCATTTGAACTGTAAAAGTTGTTAAGAGATTCTTTAGAAAAGTTTGCTTTGTGGACTCGAAACAAAAAATTAATTAGCAAATGATAAAATAAACTGGCTTTTCCGTTCTGTTGGAGTACAATGAAGGTAAAAAAAGTGATCAAAGCCACATACGGTCAAATACGTCACGGAAAAAATACTTGGTCAAAGGTTACAGTAAAATAAACTGTAAATATTTTCTATGGAAAATAATTTAACCTTCTATATTGAATACATTTGTCTAAATCAATCTACTACTGAAAATTAGAAACGGAAACCAATGAGCTTCAATGTGGTGACTGTGATTCCGAAGGGAGAACTGATGCTCGACTTGAAGGCAAGGAACTGAAACTCGAGCACTGGAAATGCTGCCTGTATCGGATTATTGCAATGGTAGTAGGTAATGATACCTTCCGGATCCTAGAATAACCCATCACTACAATGCATGATATTCAGTGTCACCAGATTACTCATCAAAATTAACTATTGTAATTTAAACCTGCAAATTTCACCTCGTGTTAATTCTCCGTCATTTTGAAATCCAGTGCTATTAATAATACAAATAATATCAAGAATATTAATTTTAAACTAAATGCATGAGCAGATTTATTAAAAAGAATGACATAAAAGAAATGTTTTGTGAAGTTAGCAGTAGGTATTCAAAGACCACTTACATGGTTCACTGAACAGTTACATCCTGCAATTATAGTAATCCCAAGTAAGCGATGAGGCAATTTCTTCGCCTTGCCACGAGCATTGCTTAGAGGAATCAGTTTCGTTTATATTTGATGCGCCGCATCATAAATCATTTCCCCAAAACAAGCTCATTAAAATTGATGTCAAGGACGGTATCGTTTATTCGATCCGTGAATGCCTGAACAATATGGCCATTGGTCCGCCAACTGTTGCAAGTATTTCCTATAATGAGTCGTCTAATCACTTCATTTCCGCTTACAGTGGACTGCTGAATTTCGATGCATATATCAAACGAAACTAGATATTCAATTATGCAACGTACATCCTACAATTGATCGGGCCAGTCTGTTTATTAATTAACGGCATTTGACAGATTCCGGGGAGTCTTGCCAGATCTATGGGATATGCGATGCTATGAGATATTAACTTACTGAGCAACAAGCATATTCTGCCAAATTAACAATCGATGATGTCATTGGCAGAATATATCAAGGTATGATATATTCCGATTGCATAATGTATAATTGTATCTATTCTAAAAACATGATTGAGTCGAAGTCAAAATATCGTAACGCCTCCCGTGCAGAAATTGCCCCATTTTGCCCCATTTACAATAGGGTTCTGACAAGGCCCTGGTCAGTTTTTCTATTCTGAATAAAATGAAATAAATTATAATAAGGTGCTAATCGGGCAGCATAATAGGACTATGTGTAATTAGTAACATAATATCATCTGATTATTCCGCATTGAAAATATTTAGATTTAAATATTATATTTAAATATTATATTTAAATATTAAATTATCCATTTAAATATTTAAATAGTTTTCTGTTTCATTGCGAACGCAAATATATAAATATGATTGATTTATTTCCTTGTATTGTTTCTTATGTTCTTTGCTATGTTTTGACATAATAAAATTACATTTTCATAAAAGCAGGTAATTTTTATTTATAATTTATTATAGTTTTTTTTAAAAAGGCATTCACTAGAAAAACTGACAAGGCCCTGAATAGTTTCCCCTATATAGGGTATTCGCGAGTCCAACCGTTACACCCTTGTCGGGTTCTAACCAGTTTTACTGACCAGAACCACACCAGAAGTAGGGGAAACTGACCAGAACCCTACTAGGCCCACATCGCACTCCTGATTCGTCGTGTAAGTATCGATAGTGATTTTCGACAATCGATATTTGCCGCATCGTAAATTCCGCGTGAATTGAATTTGAAATTTTTAATTTGGTTTCGTTAATAATCATTTTGTCACGAGTCTAAACTCGAAATACATTGAAAATCCAGGAATTTTAAGGGATTTTTTGGAATTTTTAAAGATTTCAAGAGAGATAATGGGATTTTATTTGATCAAATTTCAATCGGACTTCAGGGTACTTTTATGACTTTTAAAATATGTATTTTGTGGGATTTAAATAAGGAATTTAAAACTTTATAGGGAATTTTATTGAGGAATTTCAAAACCTATTTATGATATTTAAAAGATTTTGTAAAATTTACAAAGA
>UCOK01015007.1:3305-23071 GCA_900474325.1 Synergus umbraculus | reverse complement strand
TGACTGAATATCTAGAAAACAAAACAGATGAAATGATATTAAATGCGAGCACTCCCGAGATCAAAAAGATATAATTCAAATGAAATCGAGGAAAGAAAAATGGCGAAGCGGGATAAAGTGGTCTACAAACGGTCCACAAATCATCAAAATCCCCACTTTATACCACTTGCCAGAACACAAACTTCACTATACCTCTGCCATAGTCGGCGACGAACCAATTTAAATTTAATCTCTTGTAGAATATGGCCACTTGGCTTTAGTTAAACTTTATATGAAAGTTGTGGCTTCTAGCCCCTAAGACTTTTGGAAAGAGAGTGAAGAAAGAACATGAAGGCGGAAGTTCGTTGACAGGTGGACGGAAATCAGCAAGCTACCATTATGGAATTTCGGTTGATTCCAACCAATCGCGTTAGCTATCGATGTCATGTGACTAGTGACTGAGCACTCATCAAAGTGTTCTCACAATTCGCTTAATATGTTCGTGGCGAATTGTGAGTATGGTTCCTTTCTTCAAGTCCCCAGACGTGAAAATATAGAATTCGTTGGATGCGCGGGGCTCCGCTCATCGTAATAGTCCCTGAGGCGGCAAATTTACTGCCCGAGAGGTGGCGAACTCTAGCGCTTGGCGGAAGTACTGACGGGATTCAAATTGGCTACGTCCTTCCTTCCTTCATGGCAAATTCCAATATAACATCCTTCATCTCAATTTTAGCATCCTTCATGGTTTCGAATGGCTCGAGGTTTACATGTCAAACATACGCTCAATATAAAAGAGTTAGAAATCATAATAATTAGTTTCGAGAGTGCTCTGGATTTACGCAGCGGGACTCTCTTTCTAACAGTCGTATTACCGAGTGCAATTCAAAATAACGAATGTCTCCGGTGCCGGCTGTTAACTTTATCTTTTGACGTTACAGAATTCTGCAACGTCACAATATTTATTCTGAAGGTCTATTTCTTTCTGAATTGCGTAGCAGGCCTAGGCCGCTTTCTTCATAAAATGATTCGAATCTCGTCTTGCTCACAATATGCCAAGTTTCGTCATTGGTTTCCATAAACAGGAATAATGTTTAGGTATATTTTAAAGTTTACATGTAGCATTATCTCACTATAGAAGAAGGTAGGTAGAGATGACATGTCCATTTGTAAATAATGTGACTCGATTGTTTTTAATTCAACTAAATAGATCTCTAAAAGTCTCACACAAACCAAGTTAAGCGGGAGTAAAATTTAAATAAATAAGGATAATATTGGTTGCCTCTCCTTTCTTGGGATAATTTGAAAATTTACCATTCTGACTAAAAAACTAAAGTTCATCCAAATAGAAGTAGAAAATAAAACCAATATGACATGGATTCATATTTTCAAAGTTAGACAGACCTCACTTATTATTATTATTGGTCCTTCCTCGGGACAAATGTTAACAATAATTCAAGAATTTTAGGTCATATATAGGAAAAAGAATGATGCATCAACAATTAAATAAAAGTAATAGAAACAGCAAAACTTATTTCAAATAATAAAATTATAACATATAGTTCGATCCACACAACAAAAATAAGTTGTCAGCTCTAGAAGCCAGAATATAGGCTTACCATGTTTTTGAAGTCGCTGAATACGAATCCGGAGTCGTTGTGGTTACATGAAGTCACACTTCTTCCCTAACCTAAAAGGAAACGTGGAAAATTTTTTAATTTTATGTAAAACATGCATTTTTTTAATGCAAAATTTTCATATCAATTGGTAATTTTATATGAATTTGTCATCCGTAAAGTGATAACTCTAAAAGCTTACGAGGTATAAGTATGAGGGCTTTCCAACGTTAACGAGGATATATGAGGGGACGTGCGAAGATGTGCCAGAGGTACTAGAAATTTGACAAAAATCGATTTTCGCCAAAATTGAACATGTTGAGTTTTGATAGAATCCTCCTCATATAAAGTTACTCTTCTATACGTCTCTTTTCAGGGCAGTTGTCATCGTTCACAAAATATTTCGAGAAAATTTCATCGTTTAACATTATCAAAATAACAAAAATGCATGCATTCCGGATCCATGGGACGCCACCTTAGTATTGTACTCAGTGACCTCGAAAACATAGGATATGATCACTTTGTATTGAAAAAATGCATTTTTTACACAAAATTACTAATTAATCAATTTTTTTGAGGTTAGGGATGAAGTGTGACGTTATAGAACCACAACGGATTCCGGACTCCGGATTCGTACTCAGCGACCTCTTTGTAACGTGCTATTTTTCTCAGGCATGTACACTGCGTATCTTCGACAAGTTTTTAGTTTACTTTATTTTAAATTATTAATTATTTCTGAGAAAACGTAATAGGATTTAATTTATTTCATACAAGCAAGAATTAAAATCAAAGAATAGACTAGAAATTGTTATTGTGGTCAGGCTTCGTGGGCGAGAGAAATAAATAAAGTTCAAATGTAAATATAAACAAAGCATCTAATGTCAAAATCAGCTGATATTTATAAATACTCAACGTTAAGAAATACGAATGCGACCGTTATGACAAAGCGACCAATACATGTTACGAATCAAATACAAATCGAAATCAAATATACATATTATAAAATGCCGTACACACACATCCATACATGGAATTATGCGAAAATATAAATACATGTTAAACCGAACATCGAAAGAATATGAATAAATAATAGAATATGCGATAAAACATTAGTCAATGAATAAATCAATAAGATTTGTGAAGATGGAAATTTATAAGAGACGGGTAAGCATCATTGTAACCATTCGAAACAACGGAAACGAAATACCTGCGAACTATGAGCAATTGCGAGAAAATCGGCGGGCCGTCAAGATTAATTATGTCAAGGCGAATGTATGTCGAAGATTATTCCTTAGCGATCGTCTCTGAACTCATAGTACTTTCGGAGTTCGCACATTTCACTCCTCGATCTCCTGGATTCCCGAAATCTCTCCACGCATCAAAGTAACATCAAAAGAGACAATGGAATAAATAAATGACCCATATCACACAAGAATAAGTCAAGTAAAACGAATAATATGAGCGCCACACTATAACACAAATAAACACACAAACACTTGTAATAAAACCAATCGCAACATTTTATATTAATAAAATAAAGGAAAGAGACTGAAAGACAATTTACCTCTAAGAATCCCTTTGAGCTCGAGAGAGTGTCGCCTAAGATGCCCAATGGTCAAGCGAGCAAGAATTAGAATATGAAATTTGCAAATTACACCAGCTCGCTTATCACCGAACCTCTCCCCGCTCCCCACTCTTCCGATGAAATAATATTAATTGATTGGTTTTACTACTCACGAATCACATTCATACATTTTAATTTAAAGAAGGGCGCACAATTTAAATACAACGCTTCATCTTTTTATGGTTACCATCAGTCCTGATTTTCCGGGTCATTTCCTGATTTTTCACGACTTGTCCTGCTTTCCAGCTTTTTTCTTGAAAATAGGCATATGACGTTGCAGATTTTCATCTGTAACGTCAAAAAGATGTAATTAGTCCGCACCGGAGACAGTAATCATTTTGACTCGCGTTGTCTAATACTAAAACCAGGAAGAGAGCCACCACGAACTTCCGGAGCACTCTCGAAAATACTTATTAGATCCTAATTGCCTTCGAATATACTTTTTTATATGTAAACCTCGAGCCGATTCTGATCAACGGTGGATAATTTATCTAAGTTCATTGAGAAGGAAGGATGGAAGGATGTAGATTTGAATGTCGTTTGTACTCCCACCGGACGCTAGATTCCGTCACCTCTCAGGCTGCGAATCTGCCGCCGCAGTAGACAGCTGACAAATTCTAGATTTTCTATTCAGGACTCGATTTGTTCCTCATACATTACTCTCTTTCTGGAAGTCGAACTGACAAGTTGATCGTTGTTCTTTTACCGAGGAATTATTGTTACATAACTACTAAAGGATATTACATTATATTTAATATCGACACAGGATTTGCTATTATGGCGGAGGTATAGTTTTCTTTTGTATTGGAAAGTTTAGAAAAGTAGCATTAGTAATTTTAATGATTGTAGTTTTGGAGCTACCTTGCCGAGCTTGATCATTTTCATTATTTGATCTCCATTCATTCGGGAAAATGGGTGGAACCCATTTTCCCCAATACTAATTTTCACAAAAAATAGTTTTCCCGAATACCATTTCATGAATGCTATTTTCACGAATGTCTTTTTTATTTTACCGAAATATGTGTATGTTTGATCACCGTAAAATCTAAAATTATAGTGAAATAGCTACTGGGTCTGAAAATTGAAGTGAAGGATCTACTGACGATCAAATTGTTGGATCAAAATTGTGTCTTGGAGGCTTCGTATATTTAAGATCAAAGTGTCAAAAAGGCAGGATTTATTGGGATTGTAAGAGGTTACGGGCGAAACTATATGCTGCAAGAGCGATTACCGCGGACACTGCATCTGGAGAACCGTCAGTAGTTTTTAAAAGGCCACAGCAATCTTTTCATAGTCACCCACCTAACCGCGAAGAGACTGATGCCGAAGTGATAAAATTCGGGTAAGGAAGGTTACGTATACGAGGCTACGTTTTTTCTTAATACTAATAAGCCATGTTACGACAGCGTCAAACGAAAAGCTGTAGAGAATCCTGGCCAACCTCCTGTTCAGATATTGCGGGTCGATCTAGCATCTGTCATTGAGTTTTATGTCAGCTCCCTGAGAGGGAGGACTTAGCGAAGTCTATGAGAAGACAACGTCGTGCTAATCTACCACCAAACCCTAAGTCTTTAAGCGAGCTTGGCGCTCTTCCAGAGCGATTTCAACAAACCTTGCTCGTGAACCATTTTTAATTTACGACTCTTATGAGGATGAAGGCGAACTTTTCAATGAATCTGAAAATTCACGGGTTATCGTTTTTGCAACACGCCGCAATTTAAGTTTCTTGCTCGTTCTCAACTTGGTTTCTGGACGGTACTTTCAAGGTACGTGTACTGCATGCTGTACTACTTTTACCTATATAACACATACTATGTCCTATCTATAGGTGTGTCCGACAATATTTACCCAAGTATTTATGATTTTGGGACTTGTTACGCACCCACATACCGAGGTTGCACTTCTGTTCGTCTATGCGCTTCTTTCATCGAAAGCATCGACTGAATATGCCGCAATACTACGAGAAGTGCAATCTGCAGCTGAGAAATTTCGGATTCAGAATAGCTTACCACAGAGGGTCCTGACTGATTTCGAAAAAGGGAAAAGCGACAAAAACACTTTTTTCAATTTTTTTGACTTTTGTTAAATAAAATTGACAAAATTAGTCACAAATTAATATCCGTAGGTCATTTTGTAGCCACTTTCATACCGAATCTAAAAAACATTGGGTTTTTTTCCGATAAGCCGTTGTCGAGATATCGTGTGGAAGCCGACCTGCCTCCAAATTATGGCGTTACGTTCAACTGCGGATTTCAAAAAAAAAAATTCGAAAAAATGAAAAAAAAATTTTTTTGTGTTTTAAGACGTTATTTATCATACCTAACGATTTTTATGTGCATATCTTCCATAGCTTGCTCACAAAAAATTCTTGAAAACAGCCTATTTTTTTTAGCCTACTAACTAGACTACACCCTTAAATTACATTGTTTAACTAACTTTTACTTTTGACCACTATGATGTTTGGACTATATGTCAGAACATCAAAGTTCTTAAAATCGTTTTGAGAGGCATTCATTGTGGGTATCCAATATTGTAATATTTTTCTTTATTTTTCTCTTAAATGATCTTTTTGACTCTTCATTCTCGCGTTACAATTCTAAAATTAAAAGTATTCATTTATATTTAGCACGAATAAGAAATAAATACGCGAACCTATTATAATTCATTGATGACGTTTAAAACGTCAAAATTGACATTCACGTGTATTTGGAAAAAGTAAAAATCAAAAAGTGGAAAATCAAAAAGAGAACGTGAGAGTGAGCGTGAATGTATGGCAAGCCTAATCTGGTTTCTGGAGCAGACAAATTTTTTTTAGAGCTCTGCAATTTATTCAAAATCATAAAATTCAACGAAAAAATAACCAAATTAATAACAAAATTAACAATAAAGAAATTAAGAGGCATCATGAATTCGGGAGATTCTTTAAAGAATAATGGGAGTCAAATTATAAATATAAAATATGAAATATAAAAAATTTAAAAATATGTATTAGGCAGAAAATCAAACATTTCTCTTCCACACATGAAATAAATGATGAAATAGTTGTTAATGCAGTAAAAGAAATTAAAGAAATAATCTTTTTAATTTCTTTCACTGTATTAGCAGCTTAGAATATGGATAATTTCGTTCAATTATAATTATACGAAGATAGCCACTGCGCTTTTTACGGAAGTTGATAAAAAAAGTTGTTTTTAATCAACCTACCAGTTTCTGATTAATTACGCAGATAGATACAATAAAAAAAGGTATAGAGTTTGCATAAGAAAGTTTTTATCGTACGTATTTTCTTTCTGAAGGTTTAATTTATTGTAATTATTGGAAAGATACTCTATATTTGTACTTTGCAAATTTGCAATTTAACTTTTATTTTCATCAAGGTTTTCCGCTACATATTCCAGAGGGGAATTCTGTAAGGCTCGTAAAGTAAAAGGCAAGCTGAAATATTATTGAGATTCAAATGAGGGGGTTGCGATTGAGAGGGAGGAGGAAGCGTGATGGGATGAAATGCATAATTTTAGGCAACTATAGATCACATATTGTGATAGACGTCGTGAATAATTTTACGCTGTTGCGAGTGGAATCGTTATCTCTATGCTATGCACTATTTCTCTTCAATTGGACGTATGTCCTCGTATTTGTGATAAAACGGAGTGTCATTTGCTGAATACACTTGAAAATGGAATCTACTTATCCGTAAGTGTTGAAATATAGTTAAGAGCCTTACGGAAAAAAAAAATTTCTTGAATCAAGAATATGGTAATCTTACATACGAACCATACCATATGAGATTGATCCAAGAAAATAAGTAGTTGGTACCGAATGCTTGGAGAGCATATTTTCTTAAATTGAGTAAATTTATTATCAGATTCAATATTATATAATTTTCTTATTCCAAGAATTTATAATCTTAATGTGAATAAAGAATTAATTGATTCAAGAATTTATATGCTACAGTTGGAATAATACAAATAAAATTGAGCTTTCACACCAGCTTCACCTACACACATATTATGTCGATCTAGAAACCGAATATGTCATATACCTACACTATTACTCCAAACAATATTCTATATTTATTTAAATTGGAATTGACATTAGAAATTATTATACATATGTACATTTTGAAAATATAGGATATTACATATTTTATTATAAGCTGAAACAAAAAAATCGAGTTAGTGGGAATCGAACACAGGTCTCCGCCTTCTGGGACAGCAATCGGGCGATGTTCCACTCACCTACCAAGACGTAATAAAAGTTTGACTGAAAACGTCCATATGACCTACATAAATGATGATGATGAATGTAATATTCTTGAACCAAGAATTGTTATATTGTGTCAAGTAAAACAATATACTTAATTCAAGCAGGAGTAATTCATACTTTCATTTACTCATCTTAATAAAATATTTATTTGATCTAATAAATTATTTGTATTACATAGACTCGACGTTCCCATTAACAACGTTCCCATTATCAACCCCTTCCCATTAATAACAGCATTTCATTCTCATTATTGGCGTGCAGTATAAAATGCTAAAAAATATTATTTTTATGTGCAATACGCGTGCGCAGTTGATTTGACGCATGCGTAATTGATATGAAATTTGAGAAAAAGAATTTGTTTGTTAATGGGAACGCCTCCGGCTTGAGTTTCGTTGTTATTGGAAACGTCGAGTTTACAAGGAAATGCTGTCCAAAAGTTTAGTTCTAAATCCTTTATACACATTGACATTTACTTTACCTCTAGAGTAGGAGCACTCAATGAGATACACTTTTTCATTCATTTCGGCTCACGTATTTATAACTCTACACTCTTTACAGCAGTGCTCTCAAATGGGGCTCCCTGTGCGCGCAACGCGTATTGGCTTTCCGCCTGCTGGAAAAATTCTACAATTAGCTATAATCTGGCGCTCGATTCAAAACCGAATTAAATTAATTCGCTTTTGAATCACACGCGTAAAATTTTAACTAATATGGGAGAAATTCTACAGCTGTAAGCCTAAATAATGCGGTTGCAGGGAGCCCCATTTGAGAGCATTGCTCAGCTACAGCGCCAGCGTTAGGAATAAAACTGCCGACGCTCTACCTCAAGTATGTATACTCTCGAGTCTCTCAAATGTCAATTCCCCAAATCTTAAGTTCTCCCAAAAGTCAAGACATGTTTCTCTCAAATATCAAGTCCGTATTTGTCAAATTTTACTGATAATTACAGCACACGCTTTGCGTTTGGCATCTAATTGGTTGCTATTAGCACACAATTTAAAATGCTAAAAAATATTATATTATACCCAATACGCGTGCGCAATTGATGTGACGCATGCGCAATTGATGGGAATATACCCTGCTTAAAATGCCTGGTTGAAATCAAATAGAAACCGGATATAAACCGAGTAAATACCCATTTGGAGTCTTATCCGATTTGATACGGTTTTTAACCGGACTGTGATTTAAATTTTCGCGTTCTACTCGCGTCTACCTAGTTCCTATCCGGCGAATGTGATCAGAAATAAAATACTCAAACACAAAAATAAGTTTTAACCAGGGTTCTACCAGGCCTCTATAAGAAAATTCGAAAATACGTTTCTATCCGGTACACACCCGGTCGCTGTTCAATTAGGGTTCTACCCGGACTTTATCAGGTTACTATACGGTACTTTGAATTAGTGAGAATCGTTAAGAACAAAATCCATCTCTACCCGGTCCGACCCGGTTCCTATCTGACGAATGGAACCAGAAATGAAATACAAAAATAAGTTTCAACTCGGGGTCATCCAGGTCTCTATAAGAAAATTCGAAAGTGCGTTTCTATCCGATACATATCCGGTATTTATTCGCAGATAACAAACTAGGTTTCCACCTGGTTCTTATCCGGTCACCGTACGGTACGTAATTTTTTTGAATTTTTGATTTTATTTATTTGTTTTTTTAGCTTTTATATTAGCAGACTTCATCAGAATTAAAGGAGCTTGGATACTGAAAAATAAAGAAGCCGACCAGAAAAAGTTGTAGGTTGTTGCTTTATCATTTGCAAAAATAAGAACAGAGTGTACAAAGAAATATAAAAATTAGGGTGTTCATTTCATAAAAAGAATTCTCTCAACTATCCTATTATAAAAAGAACAGTAGTAACGTAACGCTTTTTCCTTATTGGTCAGATGAAAGTGATGACGCGGCGTATATTGAATATGGCGCGTGACGCGGGAAATCTTAAATCTTAAATAAATACTGTAGCAAATGTGCGCGCGGAGCGCGCGTTTAATCTCGTTAATTAAATTTGACATATGGCAGTGCTATTTTAGATTAAAACTTGGAAATAATTATTCAATATTTAAGTTATTCAAAAAATAGGTTAAAATCGTTAATTTATACTTACAAAATTTTTTGAATAGATACAAATTGATTAACGAACGTAATTAATGTCTGGCCCAGATCTGGGACTGGACAGCAATCCATACCATAAAAATTTTTAATTGTCAATCAGTCAAATTTTTTCCAATTTTCGAGAAATTTATAGGGTATCTAAACATATACAAAATATTATTCAAAACTAACACAATCGAAGTAAATGCCTGTTTTTATTTACATCAATTTTTTTAATGCATCTTAGTAATAGAAGAAATACTTCAAGATATTTTTATAGACATGAGGACTTTGTTGAATAAGAATTTTTGTTATATATAATTAATATTATAATAGTATTATATATTATAACGACAATCTCGGCCTCAAAAGACTTTCGGCATCTGAGTGCCGTCAAAATCTCGAACCCAACAAAAGTTTCAATAAATTTAATTACTGCCAATTAGGGCGCCAGGTATCATTTGATATCACTCAAAAACTTTCTCACGAAGGCTTACACAAAATTCCCTGAAAAACCAAATTTTCACTCCAGCTCGCTCATCGAGAGGGATTTCATGGGGACGCAAAAAAAATCAGACCAACATAATAACAGAATTCAAGTTTATTACAATAAATGATGAGATGAGGTCATATACAGTTTTAAAATTTTAATGGATGAAATGAGAAGAAAAGAAAATGAAATAAAAATAAAAATGGTTACAATTTGATTTAGTTCGACATTCGAAAATATTACGATTGGCAAAGTTCTTAAGGTATAATAACGTTACAAATAGTTCGTAACCTTGAGTATATTTATATCCATGTGATATAGTCAATATGTCCGAATACAAAATTATTTCGAATTAAATTGAGACTTCTAACCTCGAAATTTACAAGCTCAACTTTTACTTGATTGAATTGCATAAAAGAAAACTATCTCTATTCATATACGACATCGAACTCGAAAAGAAAATAACTTTATATGCTAAGCAAAAGAAATCACATTAGATTCACTTCAAAAGAAAGGAACGCGATGCTCCAAAAAGAAAAAGACGACGTGTGAGCGTCGGCTCGCCATTACATAATCGCTAAACTTTATACTTTTGAATTACAATAGAAAAGAAACTATATTTCTTTTAAAACTCTATTTAATTGTACATACTGAATCCACTCATAATTCTCTAAACTCGAATCTTAACAAACGTTCCAAAATCATACTCGAAAGTACAAAGAAAAGGCTCTATGCCAAGCAAAATGGGCGTTGGCCATATTATATAACTCTAATAATCAAGACAAACTCTAAATTTCTTAAACAAATATCTGGAGAAATCGAGAAGCAAAAACGCCTACCTAACTTCTGCAGACCCAGATAATCCAGAAATATTGGAATTGGTGCAGATTTAGGCACTCTTTTACTTTTCGACTAACGAACACTAAAACCACGAAGTAACATAAGGAGTACGCACTCCGTAAACCGAAATGGTTCCGTGTTTTCCAACATTTTGAGAACTTTCTCGAACGCCCATATTTTAGCATCGCAAGCGCCCCTTGCGTGAAAAGCTAGTAAACATGAATATTGTCGTCTGCTATGCATGCACAACCCACAAACGAAAGCAAACTCACAAACACAACCAAATAAAAAAAGCTTGTAAACATACATGAGTACTAGCTTTTCACGCAAGGGGCGCTTGCAATGCTAAAATATGGGCGTTCTAGAAAGTTCTCAAAATGTTGGAAAACACGGGGCCAATTTTTCTCAGCGGCACCCATAGAGTGCGTACTCCTTATGTTACTTCGTGACTAAAACTAAACTTATCACGTAAACGGCCATTACAGAACTGGATACTCATCGAAATTCTCGTATGGGTGCGCAGTCGTCGTCTTACATAATCGTAAGTCCGTGAACTGCTGCTCCTTGGTGGCAGACGAGAGAAATGATATTTATCATGATGGCTGCGTCGGTATGTTATGACAGTTGGTCAACAATGCAAAGTATGCATATGTTAAACTGCGTTTACTTGCAGTTTTGGAGGATGAAAACGATAAAATAGACGACTGACGCATCCCAGACGGTAACTCAAAAACAAATATAAAGCATAAATATTCAGATTGGGTTCCTCGGAAGCCAGGTAAGCTGAAAACGGTAAAAACATAAAACTTATAATTCTAGTTTATATAATACATAATTTCTTTCATTTCTCACACATTCACACTAACACTCAACTCTTACAGCTAATGGAGTTCCTATTGGCTGTTTTATTTTCATCTCCCGAACAAAATCAATCTGGGAAAAGGATCAGTAATATGGTGAAAATCCACCACGTTACAATCAGTGCTCTCAAACGAGGCAGCCTGCGCGCGCATTGTTTTGGCTTCCCGCTGGAGAAATTCTTCCATTGGTCCATTTAATTCGATTTTGAATCGCGCGCCTGATTACAGTCAATTGCAGAATTTCTCCAGCAGGAAGCCAACACATGCTGCGCGCGCAGGCTGCCCCGTTTGAGAGCACTGGTTACAATATAATATATAATATATTATACTATTATATCGTATAATATTAAATAATATTATATTATACTATTATTATAGTACTATATATAGTACTACAGTACCGATAGACAGTATTTTTTTTGTAGCAAAAAATTTTTGTTCTGCCAATGAAATATTCTATTATATCAATCAATTCTACGGTTTTAGGTTTTGCAAAAGTAAACATTAAAATTATGAAAAATTTTATATACGTATTTTATTCATTGTTAACGCAAAAGATTTTTTTAATGAAATTATCTTGAGATAATTTAATATTTGTGTATGGTAGAGTGTGCCCACTGGGGACCGTGGAAAAAATGTGTTAGGTAGCTGGACTCGCGTCCCGTAGGTCCCACGTTCGATTCCCCCGCGTTGCGTGCGAAATTTTATTTGTTATATATGCGTTAAAATTTACAAATATCGATTATTTATAAGTATATCCATAATATGTATATCAACGAATAAACCATGTTCTTAATTAATAATTGTTTTTTATAACATTTTTTTTATTTTTTCCGAGTACAGGTGTTTGAAACACCGGAAACAAACCTAGTAGAAACCACACAGCTCCGGATAAGACCCATGTAGCAACCGGATACAAAAATTATATCACACCGGGTAGAACCCGGTCAAGTACCGAATAGAAACTAGGGACAAAAACCGGGTATAATTCAGAAAGTACCGGGTATGGACCGGGTAGAGGTATTTTAAAATATCGGATACAAACCTGGTAGAAACCACACAGCCCCGGATAAGACCCATGTAGGAACCGGGTACAAAAATCATATTGCCCCAGGTATAACCCGGTTAAAAACCGGGTATAAACCGGGGTAAAAACCTGGATGCATTACGAATAGGTACAAAATAAGAACCGGGTACAAATATTCTGAAACACCGGATATAGACCTGGTAGAGACCACACAGCCCCGGATAAGACACATGTAGGAACCGAGTTCGAACATAATATCGAACCAGATAGAACCCGGGTACAATACCGGATAGAAACCGGGGACAAAAACCAGGGACTATTCCCAGCACAACCAGATACGTTCCAACTACTCTCCGGTTCTTATCTGGATTGTACCTGTCATTTTAAGCAGGGTAGAGATCAAGAATTTCTTGACATTTGGGAGACTTGAGTGTATATCGACGGCATATAGCAATAAGGTTCTATCTCAGCGATCAAAGCAACAAGGTTCTATCTTTTCCAAAAATCAAAAAGGTACTATCTTGTCGGCCAATTCAAAAAGGTTCTGTCTCGGCGGCCACTGCAAGAAGGTTTTATCTCGGCGGTCGATGCAAAAAGGTTCTATCTCAGCGTCAGTGCAAAATGATTCTATCCAAGGTTGTGCACGTAATATACCTTAGATAAATTACATGAGGTTTTTAACGTAATTTACGTACGTATATTACGTGCTGAAGTTTTTACAAAATGTAATATACGTTTACAAAATGGCGCGATAGCATTTGATTGGTTGCTATTAGCGCGCAATATTCAAAAAGTGAGGTTATGTTTGTTCTTTCCGGTTTTTCTGATTTCTGCCATCTTTTTTTACATTTATGACGTTTTTTACGTATGTTACACTGTGTTACGTATAATACGTCAAAAACCTCAAGTTACGCGTAACTGACCAACACTGATTCTATCTGAGCCGTCGGAATAATAATTTATTAATTGAAGTATTACTTTCGAGTAATTTACGATTTATGGCACTTATAAAAAATATATCTGATTAAGGGTGTTGGAGCGCGGGAACAAAAAATTGAAAAAAACACAAAAAAAACGGTAAAATCTATGGAATCAGTCTAATTTCCCACCTCCTTTCGATATATAAAAGGTAAAATTACAAAAATGCACTGTTTGACGGGTCCTTTCATCGAGATGGGTTTCTCGATAGCAGGAGCGGGGCCTAGTGTTACTTTTTGAGCAAAAAACAATAGTTTTATTTTAATAAAAGATTTGAGATATGAGAAATAAGAAGGGTGCAGACAATATTTTAGAGAGAGTAGGCATTACTTATAGATGTCAAAATCCCTTTTTGCTCGCACAATATGTACATCACTGCACTGGCGAGGAGACACAAACACTCGGAATTTTTTTCTTCACTAAATGCACTCACAATTACCTACCAAAAGTGTCTAAATAATTATTTTGACAAGATTCTTTCGACGGAAAGTATATCAGAATAATGTCTCTTTCCATCTTCGTGTACGAACTGTCACTTTGAAACAGGAAACATCGTACGACATGCACGCCAAGTCCGACGAACCACATTGGAGATTCCGCGGCGGGTATTTCAAATGTCAATTAAAAATAAATGTGAGAAATACAATTTACTGAAAGAGACATTATTCTGATGTGCTTTCCATCGAAAGAATCTTGTTCAAATAATTATTTAGACAGTTTTAGTAGGTAATTGTGAGTGCATTTAGTGAAGAAAAAAATTCCGAGTGTTTGTGTCTCCTCGCCAGTGCAGTGATGTACATATTGTGCGAGCAAAAAGGGATTTTGACATCTATAAGTAATGCCTACTCTCTCTAAAATATTGTCTGCACCCTTCTTATTTCTCATATCTCAAATCTTTTATTAAAATAAAACTATTGTTTTTTGCTCAAAAAGTAACACTAGGCCCCGCTCCTGCTATCGAGAAACCCATCTCGATGAAAGGACCCGTCAAACAGTGCATTTTTGTAATTTTACTTTTTATATATCGAAATGAGGTGGGAAATTAGACTGACTCTACATGAAAATCTTTTTTTTTTTCAAAACGCTCCAACACCCTTAATTTAAATGGGAAATTTATAAAAGGCAAGCACAGGAATATTTAAACATAATGGAATTTTTAGTTTTTAAATCTGATTATTATACGAGTATTTCGAGCAATTTTCTGCAAAGTATAATTATATTTTAACATCCGAAAAAAAATTCGAATGAAAAAAAAAAAATGAAAATTACTACGATCTAACTTCGTTAAGATAGAACCTTCTTGCATTGGCCGCCGAGATAGAACCTTTTTGAATTCGCCGACGAGATAATACCTTTTTGAATTTTGGAAAAGATAGAATCTTGTTGCTTTGATCGCTGAGATAGAACCTTATTGCTATGGGCCGTCGATATAGTAACCATCAACCAGAGAAATCCTACTGAAATGGTGAAGGGGGAAGAGAAATGTTGAGTTTCAGCAACTTCCCATGGGGCACCGTGTATGTACCTCAAGTACTACGACACCCTGTATAAATCCTCATAAGAATAAAATATCCAGATTATGGATATTTTTAAATACAATAAAGAAGAAAAGACATTATCTGATTTAATTTCAAAGTTGTGGAATCTAAAGAAAAAAAATTAATGAAAGTAGACTTTGAAATGAAAAAAATTTAGACTGATAATAAATCTGAATGGAATTTGGCCTTGAAATGTGCAAACCAATTTAGCCAATTATCAACAGCATTTCTACAATGACATTCCATGGTAAGAATTCTGACTGGGAGGACATACTCATCAGATCGAAATAATTAATGGCATCATAGTTTGTTTGAGGGGAGGAGTATTGCGTATCATTAATGCGGTTATTTAAAATGTGACTTGGAAGTTTATGGAATCTATTAAGTTGTTAATTAAGAGAAGAAGATTTGATTGCAATTGATTTTATTTTTATGATGGCAGTTGCTTTTCGTATCTTTATTTCCGTTGCTCTTTTACATATTATTCCAAGAGAAAACAAAAACTGGACTTTCACACTTCATTTTTCTCCTTTCAAACCGTTGCCGAGGAAACATTATGTAATTTTTTTATTGTTTACAAACTTAAGGCAAATCCTTTTCGGCTAAAAAAAAGCTGCATCTTAATTTTTGATGAACGTAGAAAGCTCTGTAGTTCAGATGAAAACAATTCCTTTTTTTCATACAATTTTGCGTTCAGTGAATATATATTTCAACAAGAAAGTAATAATTTCAATAATTGATTCTCTATCATAAATGAGTTGCAATCACTTAAAAGTAACTTGCTTTTGATGTCAGATTGGAATGTACTAAAACTCACAATGAAAGTTTAATGAAAAGTTCTTTTTAGTACTCATCTGCACTCCCATAAAAGATCCGGATGCGTATTCTTTACTGCAGAAACATTTATAATTGACTATTTATCTTTTATTACCAGTTAGAAATAAAATAAGACGTTTTCAAAATAAAAACACGCTTTAAAAAAATAAATAATTTAAAATGTTGTGTGATGTATATTATTAAAAATGAATATAAAGATGTCCAGAGGAATAGGCGGCTAATTGGATACTGCGATAATGGGATAATGGATGTAAAATAAACCAGGGTAACTGGTACAATAATTGGCCACTTAAGGAGTTTTTTAAATTCGTCTATTTATGGAAATTACTATAAGCGTCAATCAATAATTTTTAATACAAAGATGGATTTATGAAAAATTAAAGATTGACCTTTAACCGAGGTTTATATGGAGGTTTATAAGTACTTCCTACTAAATGAAAATAACTTTCCTCGGCCTATACAATGAGTTAGTTTTCTTAAAAATATTTAAATTCAGCATAGTGGACATGGCTGCTTCAATGTGAAAAAATTTCATCGAGAACACTTGTACATAAAGATGCATTCACAAGTGTACGTTTCTCAAATTTATTGTTAAAAAGATAGAGGAGGGTGACGGGTTTACCCCACTGATGGAATGGTTTCCTCTAAATTTTAAATTTACATAGATTAATTTTGAACTTATTTCATTTTATTTATTAAAAATCACGTGACTCCTTTTGACACCCTCCATTAAAGATTTTGATGAATTCGAAATGAACCATATCGCTGTTTTTACCTACGTTAACCATATAGGGGGGTCAAATAACCTGATGTCTTGAAAATGTAAATATGTATAGAAAATTGTGGGAAAATTCATGGATCCATTTTGAACCATCCACTTCATGATAAAATTATAGAATTTGATATTTCTTAAATCATAATAACAAATCATTAATAATAAACAATCTCGTGAAAAATCACATCTTACAAAATCATTATTTACTGTTTTTTGTGTGTCATTCCATTAAAGTCTACAATATTTGCAAAATTTACAATATTCAAAGAATTAATAATGTTTACGAAATTTAAAATACTTGGTATATTGTATTATATAAACAATAAATAGGTAGGGGAATGTCGTCAAGGTTGGACATAGTTTTTGACTCTTGTCCATATCTTTTGTTTAAAAAATAATTTCAATAGGTACTTCAATATAGCACAAAAGTGAGATTAAAATATAAATTTTGTGACCTAGAAGGAAATTACTTCGACTGAAAGAAAAATAAGAATATTAAAAAAAAATTTAGTCAACGTTGGCCCATGTAGTCAAGGTTGAAACACCCCCAAGAACTAATGTAAAAAAATTTTTTTCTAAAAATTCGTTAAAAAGTTAGATTAAAATATCATAAATTTTGTGACATAGAGGGAAATTACTTCGATTGAAAGAAAAATAAAAATATTAAAAAAAAAATGTAGTCAAGGTCAGCACTACATTTTTCATGAACGAGCTTTAGATATACAAACTCGAGTAAAAGTTTGGTACTATCTTAATTAGTGATGACACACTGGCTAATAGGTGTCGCTAATAAAATACGGAAAAAAACCATAATGGTCCAACCTTAACTACAAGGTCCTACGTTGACGATACTGCCCTCCCAGTAGGCACAAAATTTGGCGACGTCTTTACGACATCATTACGACATTTTTACGACATCGTAAAGACATCCTATGTCAATGTCGTAAAAATGTCGTAACGATATCGTCAAGACGTCGTCAAATCCTATGACGTCTTTACGACATCACAAAGCCATCTTAAAGACATGGACATATGATGTCTTTACGATGTCGTATAAATGTCGTAACGATGTCGTAAAGATGTCGCTAAATTTTGTGCCCACTGGGATACTATAATAGATAATAATTGATTTATTTTATATTAATATTTATTTATTTTAATAAGTATACGGCTTGTTCAATTATCTCACCTAAATCTGCGTTAGGGGCTTGACATTCGTTGCCAATACCTGGATGTCCTGCAGCTTCCAATTCATCAAAAGTAATATTTTGTTCCTCTTAATCTTCATCTTCATCATCAGCTTCAGAACCTAAAGTATAATTAAATACACGTTTATCAGTCTTCTTAAAATATAACCTTATATTTACAAATTAATATCGTAATTATGTATGTATAGGTTTCAAATTATGAGCTAAATAGTTTCTATTAGTTAAAAAGAAAGATAATGTCAATTGAGGATAGCCGTGAATATATAAATCTTGATAAACAAGTTTAATATAATAATTTTAAAATTGAGGTTAGGTTTCACTGATTTACTTACTTAAAATTCCGTCACGTAAATATGGTACCCTTATTATAGCACGATGTTTCTGAACCCTCGGAGTACTTTTACACTTTTAAATTGTTATTAAAACAATTATCACAATTAATAATTCACACTTAAAATTTAATTTAAAATTAAATAGCCTAGCTGTCAAAACTGTACACAAGTTATTTGCTACTTCACAGCACACATACAAGGTGCCGTTATAGGCGGTAACCCGGCCACAGGGTCTCACACAATGCTGAAACCACGAAATAAGCCGTATCCGGGACAGACTGGACCATTATGGTGATTTCTGCTATACACGACACACTAATTAAATAAAAGATGAAGTTCTACGGAACTATCTATAAATAAAAGGGCGGGGTGAACATAAATTAAATAATTCTGCAGAATCATTTAAAAGATAAATTGCTGAATTATAAAACAGAACATGGCAAGGAAAAAGAAATGACACCGTAGATGATGCAATTCTGCAATTTGGCGAAAATTTCGATCGACTAGGCCATATATAGTGCGGAACCCCGCACGTCTGTCAAATTCTGAATTTTCTACTTCGGTGCTTGGACAGTGTTACATCCGTCAATCGATTATCTACACATCTTCCAATTTTTGAGACTCGCTATAAACATTTCAAAGTGCAAGTGCAAGGTACATTAGTCACTATAGACATTACGGTGAATCGTGATTGAACTACGTCACTGCTCACATGATTTGAGTGACTATTCCCTGGCGGAAGGTTCGGATTGAAATTCATTCCGAACCAAACCGAAAGTTTCCGAATTATTCCGGAATTTGTATCCGAACCAAACAGTTTCATTCCGATCTAATCCGACGGAAGTTTTTACTTCGATTTAATCCGAAGCCCATTCAAAATTTATCCGAACATTTTTTCCGACTGAATCCGAATCAATCCGGTCAATCCGAACGAATCCGGACTTTCAATCCGAATGAATCAGATTTAATCCGGTCTATCCGAACCAATCCGAATGAATCCGAATCTTAATTAATTTCTTGGATTCATACGGATTGGTTCGGATAGACCGGATTAAATCGGATTGAAAGTTCGGATTCGTTCGGATGGAAAGTTCGGATTAATTCTGACTCATTCGGATTGACGGATTGATTCGGATTCAGTCGGATTAAATGTTCGAATAGATTTTGAATGGGCTTTGGATTAATTCGGATTGAAATCTTCCATCGGATTAGATTGGAATGAAACTGTTTGGTTCGGATACAAATTCCGGAATGAATCGGATTGATTCGGAATGAATTTCTATCCGAAGCTTTCGCTAGGGT
>UCOK01015000.1:0-21527 GCA_900474325.1 Synergus umbraculus | reverse complement strand
AGAAGTTACCCGTAGAGAACACTATGCTTTACAGATGGTCGCGCTCTGACGTTATACCGTGAAGCTATACACGAATGATGGTTCCCGGTAAGTCGCCCCTCTGAATAGTAACCTAGCTTCTCGACCCTGCTAAGTTCCCCCAGCCTGGTACAGCGTGCGAAGGAACTTAGCCTAATGCTGATCGCGTAAGTATGGTTATGCCCTGGTGAAATGATAACTTTGTCAAGTTCCCCCAGCCTGGTACAGCGTGCGAAGGAGCTTGACAAAGATGGCGATTGTCACAACACACTCGTAGAATCTGTCAAGTTCCCACAGCCTGGTACAGAGTACGAAGGAACTTGACAAATATGGTCGTGCTATGACAAGAGTAAAATGTCTAGGAAACCACAGCCTGGTACAGCGTACGAAGTTTCCTAGAGGTTATACTACCTAGTATCAGCTGAGTCGGTAGTGAAGATCTCTGATACAGGCTGCTTGGCTCAGAAGATGTGTCTCCAAAAATCCTCCGCTTGGCTCGGGTAGTTCACTCCGGGGACGTTCGTGATCCAATGGGCTCCGTGCTGAGTTCTCGGCAACCTGGTTATTTCTAACCAGCAAAAAGAGTCACTTAAGAGCGCTGGGCCATGCCCAGCCTGAGCTCGAAGGCGACTCGTGAACGAGTGACGGCTGGGATCGAACGCTCGTCTTTTAATTTCTCATGAAACTAAATCGTTCGCGAGAAGACGGGGTTCTGCGCGCCTAGCGAAATCCGGCCGAATCATTTATCGATCGATATTTTGATCGCTTTCTATAATGCCGATAATCGTAGCTCAGGTAGTCTACGCTCAGGCGCTTTATCTTTCCTCTATGGGTTTATTAAGCAGAGCTATGGTTGCCTACATATAGGCGCATTTATGTGTAACGGCAGGCTATACCGTTACAAGATGCGTTGGAAGACTGTGCCACTAAATTTTTCTTTTTTTTTTTTAAATGCCGAAAATGCAAAATTGTAGAGAAATGCCCATATATGATTTTCCTTAAAAATAATCTTTTTCTAACTTTGGCTTAGTCAAAAGATTCTCTTATTTTTGGGCTCCTCAAAAACACCCACTCTGATTTTTGGGCTCCATCCCATCATGCCAATAACTACCCCTTTAATGCCGTACATATATGATATTCCTTAAAAATAAACATTTTCCAAATTTTGCTACGTCACAAGATTCTCTTATTTTTGGGCTGCTCAAAAACACCCACTCTGATTTTTTTGCCCCATCCCTTCATGCCAATAACTACCCCTTTAATGTCGTACATTATGAAGAATAATCTTTTTCTACAATTTTACTATAGAATATTTATTTTAAACAATCGAATTGCTTTTACATTTTGGTATTAATATAAAAATACTTTTTTCTTTTTCTACCCTATTCTTGTCCTGAATGTTAATTTTAATTATTTTAATATTCTGCTTTACTTATTCTAAATAATCACATTAGCCACGCTACAATTGAAGATTTTGACTTTTGAAAGCAAATGATAATCACGTTTTGTCGTTACCTCCACATACGTCTCATAGATTACAATCTTTAGACGTCACATTCTTTAGACTTTTAAAGTGCGCTTACTATAGACAATGTGATTTGTATTTTAAGTCTACCAGGTTCAGAAAAATAATCCCTTATGGCAGTGCAGGTACTGAAAAAACATTGGTTTATACCTTAGGGGAGCGGTGGCGCACATAAATGAAAATGCACGATTAAAATTCTAATAAAATAAAATAAAATAAAAATATGTACGTAAAATATATTAATAAAATCTGTAATAAAATATGAAGCAAGAATCCGTATGTTACGCATCTCGTTACTTTTTTTTAAAGTGAAAAGAGAAACAAATGCGGTGTAACCGTTCGTTTTTTTGAAACGTTTTTTGATTTTTCACTAAGGTTGTTATATTCCACCCAGTCTCCACTTTTTCGCAAGCATATAGCTGTGTAGTGGCCAATGTTGTAAGTATCTTCTGACCTTCTTCGTTGCGGTTGATAGAAATTGATGAGTCCTCGCAATGTGTACTCTTCATTTTCTAGTCGAAGCTTTGTCGGAATTTGGTCCAGTACCAGTCTAGAATCTGAACCGTTTATTTCAAGTGCTGCTATGAATAAAAATTTACCTAAAAAGAAAATTTTATATTGTACACATTGAATATATGATTTGGAAATAAATCTAAATAAATAAATATAAATTGGATTGTATTAACTGAGTATTCGCAGGTGCCAAAAATAAATTTTCTTTCTCACTAGTGAGCTCAGTTAGGGACATGAGAGAACTTTGATTTAAAACTTGTATATGAATTTTAATTCTGAACAATTTGATTTAACGAACTCTGGCAAGCAATTGTGTTTGTTTTGCAACATATTGTTATTTAAATTGCTGAGTAAAAGGCGCGTGATTGATAACATAAATTTATTATTGTTTATTGTCTTAGAGTGTTGTCGTTCGTTCGTATTCTGAAGAATAAACTTAGTTTATATCGAGTCACGATGGAAAAGTAGGATTTGAATTATATAGAATCTTCCCACAAACGGACGGCGATAACTCTCTAAGCTTCTTTTTTATTTGTTTTATCTTGAATAAATTATGTTATTTTGGTTAATTGTTTGCGCATTTATTTGCCTCCCTCCAGACAACGATCCACACCCGTGACGACAACAGATTTTTAGCCTATAAGAGGGCATAAGTTTTATTTTCAGGTGCATATTAATTACCTAAGATTCAATTTTACGAGAGAATTTATTTAAGAAGCACTGGTAGAACCCTGTTCTCGTTACATGGTAAAAATTTGTGAATCGCACCTTGCTTATCTTTACATGTAAACTCATTTTTTTGCATCTGTTGATGTCTTTTTGAATCTATATGATTTTGCAACCTTTGTCTATTTATCTCGGTTGCAAATGGTGCACTTAAATCTATCATCCTTGTCGGGTACTTCTTCAATGCACGGGAAGTCATTTACCCAGAATTCTGATTATTTTAATTAGAATTTCTAGTTAAAACAACTAAATTGCTGATTAAATCAACCAGAATTCTGGTTACTTTAACAAAAAAAAAAATAGTTAGGGATATACTTAAACCAAAATTCTAATTAACTTAACTAGGCATTTTTTTATTGCAATCAACGGGTCAGAATACATAAATACATATACACAAATGCATATGCATATACACAATACATATACGAAGTTTCGAAGAAAATGAATAATTAGTTGATTTTCAAAAAAAAGACCCTTAAAATAATCAGGGTGTCTACGAGATCGATAAAAACCCGGGAATTTTATTTGACCGTGAGAAACAGGAAAAAACCAGGAAAATTCATTTAGGACCAAGAATTTTATGTATTTTATTGCAAAATGGACGTTTTCCCACTTAATTTTCTTTTTATTCTATTAGCAAAAAACCCGGACGTTTTTCTACTTTATCACTGAAATAAAGGCCTAGTTAAGTTAATAAGAATTATGGTTAAATATACCCTAAACATACCCTATATCACCTTTTTAGAACGGTATTTTAAAAGGATTTCTTAGGATTTATAAATAAATATTTTATAATTTTATTTTATAATTTTATTTTATATTTTATAATATATTTTATAAATATATTATTTTATAAATAACTATTTTTTCTGCTTAAAGAAACCGGAGTTCTGATTATTTTAATAAGAATTTCTAGTTAAAACAACTAAAATGCTGGTTAAATCAACCAGAATTCTGGTTACTTTAATCAGATAAAATAGGGTATATTATACTAGCCGAATTTTGCTGATTGAAATTTAGAGAGTAGGTTTCTAACAATAATGTATATTTTTGATTTTAATGAAATTTCATTGAGAGAACAGGTTCCTTCTTACTTAAATATATGGTATTTAAATTATTAGTGCTAGAGAGATTGAATCTCTTCTTTGTGAAATAACGATTAATGAAATAGAAAACTTATGCCCTCTTATAGGCTTAGAACCTGTAAAACGTAACGGTCGTGGGAACGTTTCTCGAGGGAGGCAAATAACTACGCCAAGAATTAACGATAACAAAAAGAAAGCATTTATTCAATCCAAATATTAAATGAGAATGAGATGAGAGAATTATCTCCGTCTATGCGCGGAATGACTCGATACAATTCTAAGATCAATGGTTTGTTACAAGACTCGATATAAACTAATTAGTTCATCGCGCAAAGAACGAACAGAATTCTCAATAATATAAAAAATTCATGAGTGTCTCAAATAACATATGAGCCTTTCGTTGGCAAATAATTTCAAAGTATAAACTTGGTTACGTCGATCAAATACAAAAGTTTAAACGATTCGAATTGTTTATCAGGAGTAATGTGCTACGCGTAATTACATGAAAAAGTAAAGCTCTCTCGCACCCCCATCTGAGTTCAGAGAGGAATAATTCTTTATTATGTAACATTGATTTTTTACTCAGAGATTTACAGACGCGAGAAAAAATGTGTAGTTCAATTTTATTTAAAGTACGCAAGCGCGGCGAGACAATGTTTCAACGACCCATTTTCCAATCACGGCCTAAGTTCTTCAATCGCAATTATTAAACAACTCCAATATTCGTGTTTAGCACGTGAAGTTACCCTCTCATATGTAAAAGACGCAATCTTCCCCAGCTTGGAGCAGCGTATAAAGAAGATCCGTAAAATTACCGTAGGTTCCCCTTTATGGAAACATTACCGATTCCCCACAGCTAGGAACTGCGTATATGGAGAATCGCTAATAATCAAATCGCGAACACTATCAATTCCCCACAGCTTGGAACTGCGTACATGGAGGATTGATAGGTTATGTTATAAAAAACACAAATATTACAAGAAATCATGAATATTATCTATTCCCCACAGCTAGGTACTGCGTACATGAGGAATCAATAATAACCCTCAAAAATGCATGCCCGCCCCCAGGTCTCCGCAGCTTGGTACTGCATGCACTGGCTTCCTAAAAAACTACCCCTCACCAGGTAGGGTGACAAAATATAATTCGTACGAAAAATCCCAGCTTGGAACAGCGTGCAGGATTTTTCTGCTATACTACCGTAAATGGAGACTCGAAGACTGTAGACTGTAGAGCGTAGACTGCAGAGCTGCTACTGTACTGCGATGACTGCGTTGATACCGGATAGCAAAAGGTTTGAACCGCTTCACCGTGTGGAGCTTCTGGCTCTGTGATCCGTCGCTGGACCATTTGCTGTGGCCAAACGCCCGTCTCTTATCCTCATAAGATTTCATGTCGTTAGTTGGAAAGCGCAAAGGCTACACGCCTAGCTTGATGCCTAGCATGATGGCCCTTAAATCAAATTTATGAATCATATCCTCTATTTCGATTCCGTGCTCAATGAGATGTGAACTCTCTTCTACGAAATCGTTTAAAAAATCATTTGGACTGTCAGGTTTAGAATCACCGCTGTATATTGCAATAATAAAAGGTTTGCAAATATAATCTGGGTGAATAATTTGCATCAGTATTGGTTCCATTTCGGTGTCCAACTTATTAAAGACAAGAAAACTATCTATATTAACGATCACTTTTATATTATCCTCCTTGAATTCAGATTTTATTAGCCGCGATTTTAATCCGGATTTTATCCCAAAGTAAATATAATCACCAAATGTAACCTTCAACGAACGCATTTGGGTAATCGTCCCTTCTGTTCTCTTAGTTTGAAGCAAGGTTTCTGTAGTTTTACCAAGTTCATAGTGTCCTTCTGACCTCAGTAATAAGAGAAGTTCATCAGTAACAGTGTACGGGAGATGTTGTATATGTTTAGTCATCCAAATCTAGAGCTTTTCTCGTAAATTTATCTTTTTCACATCCCTTTGCATTTTTATTGAAATCTCTCTTTCTTGCATATCTTTACCTATATCAGAATTTGATAACAGATTTTGCTTTGCTTTGCTTTGCTCATCATAGATTTAATTCTTTGAATTCTGAGAAGAGTTTAAATTTCCATTTCCAACATTCTATTTTTATAAAACCTGCAAATATATATCATTATAATTAAGGTGATTCGAAGAAACCAAAAATTTTGGAAATGGAAAATGCCGTCAGTACTGAGAAGCTACCTTTTGAAATTTACAAGTAGAAATTGTGAACTCTACTTTTTTCATAAATATACACTTATTTATTATCTATTAATATTGTATACCTCTCAATATTTCAAATCATTATACTTACACCAAATCTTCTGCCATTCAAACCGTTAACTCTTCATCCTCCTCACAATATTTTTCCACAACACAGGATTCATCAAACATTGATTCATTTTCTCCTGAAGGATTACTTCGGCACACTAAATTATTTTTCAATTGGCAAATGTCTTCGTCCGTACTGCAATCCACGGCACGCTTCAAACTTCGGTATTTATTTAACCTGATATATGGCGATTTCTTTGACATGATTGTAGATGCTTGTTTTTAAACGCTGTGAGGTTATTTTACACCTCAATATATCCCCCACATCTCCTACAGATAAAGTCTAAACAACTGTAGACCCAACCATGGGCCAGAATTGGACCGACGGTTGTCAGCAGTGAGATTACTTGCACTGGATAATATTACACCGATGGTCGGGCCAAACATCACCCAGAGTCGGGCCATCGTATTGTTTTGGTTATTTTGAATCAATTTGCCAAGGTCTAAACGGCCGTCGACCCAACGTTAGCCATAGTTAGACCGACGGTCGGGTGAATTTTCGAAGCCAATGTCGGCTAAGGTGGTTTCGATCTGCTATAGTTGGGCCAACCTTGGTTAGCAAAATTCGGTTGCCAAGGTCGGCCCGACGTTGGGCCGATCGTGTACTCTGGCTGCCAACCTAAATTGGCACCTGAGTATCAAATTCGGAAATAATTCCTCTTAAAGTTGACTCAAAAATCAAAAAATCTATTTCTGGATATTCGAGCTTCATTTTTCTGCAGCAGTTCCTTTGTATTTAAATTTTAAATATACTATACATAAAAAACCGTAAAAATACGTCAAAAAGTGAATAAAATGCATAAATGTTCTGTCAACTTATTTTCTTTTAATTGTTATTCATTAAAAAATGTCAATGGCATCGTATTATAACTAAAAACTCACTAGCGTGAGAACTTGGAACGGTAGTAAGTCGTAGAGTACATAGTACGCTCGAAAACTCCAGCGCCGACGTGAACTAGAATCATAACTACTTCTAAACTATTCAATATTTTGATCTGAAACTTTCCAAAGAACTTTATTATAGGTAAATTAAATAAATAACAATTTTTAAAAAATAAATTTTTAATTTCCTATTGCTCTATCAATCAAACGACACCCGAAAGCATATTCCCTTGTAACGATCTATTTTTATCCTACTATTCGTCTCACCGGACGCTTCAGTCTACCAGAGTTAGGTATTTTAAAGACGAATAAATAGGTCCAAAATTTAGTTAATAAAATATAAAGAATGCGTTTATTAAACCTATAATTTACATATCTAACTGCGTGAATTTAATGAAATAACAAAAAGAGTGAATATGTCTGAACGAAAACGGATGAAGTGATTATTCGTCCTGCGATCATAGATATTTTGGATTGTCAATATAAAGTACAATTTAGATAGATTCGTAAACGAATTAGTCATACAGGCGATATGGCGGAATACAATATTTGACGTATCAGTTCTCTTACTTCAACGGTTTTGACGGTACGAAGAGAAGGGAGGACTGATAGGAAAAATAATGTAAGGTTCGGTTGTATAAATTACTAATGCATTTTTGTAGATAATATTTGTAGGTGCTCCTCCTAAATATTATCCGTCGGTTTAATTATGTCACTCACAGATCCGCCTGTTGAGTGTAAATTAATTTCTATCGCTTTGTAACTTATTAGACGGGATTTACAGGAAAAAGGAATAAAGAGTCACTTAATAGAAAAGTATTCTTGAGTGGAAAAGAACTTGAGTTTTCACCAGGCAAGAGGTCTCCGATTTACTCGGTGAGTCTCACCCAGCTAGACTGAAGAATTGTTCTTCTGCCGGTAGACTTATAGGAATCAGCCTACAATGGCTGACCGATAGGCGAAGAGCGGGGGTAGAGCGGGGACGATGGTTATGTACGAGAGTCTAATGAAAAGGTGTGCGTGCGGTACGCACACGTGTGTAACCTCTCGTTACACCCTGAAAATTTCATTTAAAAAATCCAAAAACATATGAAATGAGCACGGGCTAAAGTAAGAACGGGATTAAAATCGATTATTTAAGGTGTTACACCAACATGAGATTTTCAAAAAATCCATTTTTTTTTTATCAGATAATTTCTTTATACTTTTAAAAATATTTTAAGCGTTCAATCATTTCAAAAATCAAACTATTTCCGAAGTTACAACAATTAGAAGTGAGCGCGTCACTGAAACTCAGGCCATATTGGATCCGCCATTTTGTTTTTAAAATTTTTGACACCGGATTCGTCATCAGCGACCCCAAAAACCAGTGAATAACAGAATTTGGCCCATTTTATCAACATTTTATAATACTAGCCAGCTCTTCGCGATTTGATCTCATTCGCGATGTACTGTTTTTTTCTTTCGCGTTTTTCTCGAAACTACTTTTTTCAAACTGGTGTACATGATATCTCAAGATCTACTCAACCGATTTTGTTAAAATTTTAAACACATGTTCTTTATACTATTATCTACCGTGTGACGTAGGATTTTTTTGATTGGGTGCCCTGTTCATAAGTTATGAATGTTTCAATCTCAAAATTTCTATAAAAATTAGACATTTTTTTTAAACAGCTGTCATTTCTACAAAAAATTAAAATTTTTTTTTCAGTACGTCACACGATAGCGATTACTTTTCTAAATAACCAAAAAAACTTTTTTTTGAGACTATGTCTGATCGAGAAACTAGGTACACCATCAACAATAATTTTCAAAAAAAAGGTCCTACGCATTGGCTCCTATCTCGGCCATTTTAAAATTTTTTAAATTTTTCATTGATTCAAATTATACATAAAAGTACTCTGTATTGTGACGTGGTATATTTTATACCACGCACATTTTTCTATTCTAACTTAACTTTAACTTAATCGCAATAAACTCCTAGCACAGAGTGTTAGGTTGTTTGCACACAACTTGTCCGCGGATTGGAGTACATAAACTCTCTAACAATCAGCTGACCATCAGACAGCAATCCGGAACCTGGAAAAACTCAATCACTCGAATTATTACTTACACTCGTCACACTTTTAAGATTCATATTAACTCTGAGCCATGGGGGCTCAGAGTCAGACATACACACTCGCACTGACATCCAATCCGCACCGCATAAACATGAACAGGATCCTAGTAAAGGTGCACGGATGTGATACCCCTGCAAGATAACGACCAGGAAGATGACAGCTTAATCAGCTGGTCGCCTACAAATTGGTTCACCTAGCGCGATTTCTGGGCCCGGCGAGTCAATCTGGATTATCGGTCGTCGGTTTCGTTACGTTGTTACCGTTAGGAATTTAACATAACTTACAGTCTCGCTGCGCTGCCTGTTTCCGTGCACGCTAAGAGACAGGAAGAAAAAAATTACTCGTTCAATCCAACTCGTATTTAACTTCAAGATGTTTCCATGGTTACATACACATCAAACTATTCTCTACTCAACTGTTTAAAATTGGATTACTGAATTATCAAAAACTCCAACTCTTTCTAACCGATTTTGATTAACAAAAAACTTGTATAAATAACGAATAAAGTTAAGCTGTCTTATGAAGGTTTCAGGCCTCGCATGCAGGAAGCTAAAATGTCGAAATTTGAAGATTTTAAGAAAATGGAGGACTTAATTGATTCAATGAATAATCTAAGCTCTTGTGTTTGTACTTTAGAAAGTAAGTCAATTCAGTTCAAAACCATTGGTGCTTTATCAGAAAAAGAAAAAATTGAAACTTTGTACATAAATCACTCAGTAAAGTTACAGTTCAGTTCATTTGCTGTTTGCATTCTGCAAGTATGCATAAAGAAAAATAAGACAGTGTACACGATCTTTTATGGATTTTCGAAAGAATTTACTCCAGAGATTCTATCTCAATTATTTGAGCATATAAAAGCTGAAAAAAGCATTATGAACCACTTGTAAGTTATAGTTGAACGTTATGCAAATGACATTGTGGAAGTAGCTACTAAAGTATTTGGAGTAGAATATTGTAGCTCTTAGTTCTCCATCCGTGAGTTAAAAGTCATGAACCTTCAATGAAAACAAAAGGGCTTTCCGGTATAACAAGTAAGATTTCAAAGCACGGTGGACAGATTTTTCACAAATTTCAAATAAACGATAAAGGATTAACATCTTATAATGGGCTCCTTGGTAGGTATACATTGGTCCATAGTTTCAGTTGGCCATAATCTAAATTGGCCACAAAATCAATAAATTCGAAAACTCCGGTGTAGGTGGATATTAGATGACAATGCACATTAGAAAAAAAATCTTAACTATGATCAATCTATACTGTAGGGATAAAGGATGTAACCTACGGGTATGGCGTTATGCCATCTATATCTTCTCTCTTCTATGTTTCGTCCCAGGTCCTTTCACTGGACTCATCAGTAAGGCAGTGTGAACGGACCTTGCCTTAGACACAGGGAAGGAGATTTTTTCAGATGCCGGGAATAGAACCCGGGCCGTCTATCTTCTCAGCGTCGAACACTGACGCTGAGCCATGCTGTACAGACGATGGTAATGGAAGGGAGAACATAGCCATTATGCCGACTGGCTAGTCCCCACAATACCTACCATTCGGAAATGATATTTTAAAATGTAAATCATCAAATATTGATAAAAACTTATCAGTTAGAGTATATTGAGGTTACATTTGGCATTTTGCAACGGAATTGGATATTTTAAAATAAAAATCATCAAATATTGGTAAAAACTTATTAGTTAGGGTATCTTGAGGTTATGTTTATATTTTTCAACGGAAATGGATATTTTAACATAAAAATCATCAAATATTGATCAATACTACCCAGCAAGAGTATTTAGAGGTTATGTATGTGTAACGGTAATCTCAACTTATAGGGACTCCTTTGTCTCTAAGTACCTCTCCAAAATCAACCACCTAACTAAATTCCTGAAAATTTAAAGATTTTATGCCAAGGGTGCCAGGTATTATTAATACCGATCAAAACTCGAATTCCTGAAAAAGAAATTTACTCAAACTAGCTCATCTAGGAGAGGGATATCGTGGGTCGCAAAACAACTCAGGCTGAAAGTAATTTAAAATAAAGAAACATGATATATTAAATAAAAGAAAGACAATGTTTGAAAGAAATACACTCGACAAGAGAAAAACAGCGTGTCAAGAGAATTAGTTTGAACTCTCAAACTGTAGAGTTACGTACTCTCACAGATTAGTAGTGACATCATACGACGCTACGTATCTAACATCAATTTGCTAGAATTTCGAGTACAATTTACATTATTGGAATCTACAATAATTATAGACTAAATTTACTTTAATAGAGCAAAAGAATCAACTCAATTAATACTCTAAAGTAAGGTAAAAGGCTCTATGCCAAACGAAAATGGGCGTTGGCCATGTTACATAACTCATTTAATAATCAATGATAAACTCTAAGCTTCTCAAAATCTGGAGAAATCCAAACGCTAAATGCCTACCTTACATTTGCAGACCCAGGAATCCTTTGATAATAGAATTTGGTGCAGATTTAGGCACTTTAATTACACTAAAAACGAAAAACTCGAAAACGACGATCGTGATCGTAACACAGTCAGAACAGGTTACTTCGAAACTTTCGTCTGGGTGTGCAGTCGCGGTAGCACAAATATCATAGCTCTGAGAGCTGTTGCCCTCTTTATGTATAGAAGTGGAACTAGCACTAACCATTATGGCTGCGTCCACGTATTGTGACACCTTGTCAACAATATAAGTTATAAATACATTGGTTTGCATTTACTTGCAATTTTGGAGGATGTAACAAAATTGGTAAATGAATGGCGCATCCCAGACGGCAATGTAAAGAAATGTAGAGTATAAATGTTCTGGTTGGGTTCTTCGGAAGTGAGGTAGGCTGAAAACGGGAAAGTGTTTCTTAACCTAAACTTATTCTAATACAATACTGTACAATACTTTCATTTCTCATACATTCTTCTCAACACTCACACTCTTATAGTTAAATGAGTTCCCACTGGCTGTTCTATTTTGACTTCCAGAACAAAAATCAATCTGGGAAAAGGATCAATAATGTGGTGAAAATCCACCACGTTAAATATGTTATTTTTCAACGGAAATGGATATTTTAAAATAAAAAACGTCAAATATTGTTCAAAACTTATAAGTTAGGGTACTTTGAGGTAATGTTTGTTATTTTTCGGAAATAACGAAAATCAACGGAAATGGATATTTTAAAATAAAAAACATGAGTACTAAGCAGCAAGAGTATTTAGATGTTATGTATATCTATTTCCGTTGAAAAATAAGGAACATAACCTCAAAATACCCAAAGTAATAAGTTTTACCAATATTTGATGTTCTTTACTTTAAAATATTCAATTCCGTTGAAAATATCAAACAAAACCTCTAAATTCTCTTGCTGGTTAGTATTGATCAATATTTGATGATTTTTATTTTAAAATATCCAATTCCGTTGAAAAATAAAAAAACATAACCTCTAAATACTCCTACTGGTTAGTATTGACATATGGGGCAGTATTCCAAAAGTGTACCACCCTCAGAATTCGACTTTGTCTGATCCAACTCAAACTTGGGTAAAGTATAGTCCTACTAGGTAGAACTTTAGAGGAAAAAGATTTTTTCGTTTAGATCAAAATTTACCGAGATAAGGGAGGGGGAATTTTTCGAATTTTTTCGATTTTGTGTGGTTTCGTGCTATTTCGAAGGTACTAAGTTCCGTTCCCATGGAACATACAAAATTTTGTCCCACATGTTTTTGATAGTTTTTTTCCTGGTCTATCGAATATTTATAACCATTTCTGAAAAAATTGAAAAAACCAATTTTTTTGAAAATCAAAATATTTTTGACTATTGCAGAAAAAAGGCATGTTTTTTTTTTGGTCTCAAAATAAAGCTTAAGTCTTTATCTTTCGATGCTGTGAATTTCATCTTGCGGTTTTTTGTTGTATTCGAGAAATTAAATAAAGAGTAAAGCACGCTCGGCGGAACTTCTTCGGACTCATTTATCGGATCAATTATGAATATTTATTATTTATTAAACTGCTCTCTGAATTGTATAGAGTTGAGACTGTCATTAAAGTTTTCTAATACCTGCATTACAGTCACTGTAGGGACGTAATATTGAGGAAATGAATTTCTATCTAATAAATATATTGTAATACGTGGAAATAGTGTCATAGTGTACGTCATTATTGCGATAGGTGTAGAAATCGATTTTATTTATAAGCTATTTTAAATATATCCTTCTTTCCCTTCTTTTTTCTGATTGCTTGCAACTTCTTGACTTTCTCATTTACTTAAGTACAAACTACTTCTTTGGTCTTTTCGATATTTTCTTTTCGGTATTTTTTTTCGGTACACTGCTCTGTGCATTATACAGGCCTGCATTACATTCATTGTAGGGATGTAATATTAAGGAAAAAGACTATTTTCACGTATTACAATATATTTATTAGATAAAAAATTTCCTTAATATTACGTACAATGAATATAATATATGTAATATATTTAATATTAATTACAATAACTGTAATGTAGGCTTTAGAAAACTTTAATGACAGTCTCAAATCTGTACAATGCAGAGAGCAGTTTAATAAATAACAAATATTCATAATTGATACGATAAATGAGTCCGAAGAAGTTCCGCCGAGCGAGAAGCCCAGTAGTCTCGAGCGCCGTCGGCGCGGCGCTTTACTCTTTATTTAATTTCTCGAAAACAACAAAAAACGGCAAGATCAAATTTACAGCATCGAAAGATAAAGAATTAAGCTTTATTTTGAGACCTAAAAAAATATGCCTTTTTTCTGCAATAGTCAAAAATATTTTGATTTTCAACAAAATCGGTCAAATTTTCAATTTTTTTTTAAAATGGTTATAAACATTCGATAGACCAGGAAAAAAGCCATAAAAAACGTGCGGGACAAAATTTTGTATATTCCATAGGAAAGGAGCTTAATACATTCGAAATAGCATTGGGCTGAAGTATCAGACGTCTAAGTCAGATGGTTTTTTTTTTTTGCAATACATTTAAAATGAATAATAAAGTATCAATAAACTATTTACTGAAGCGCTGACAGTATTTTTCAGTTTAAAAACATTCCAAACAACAATAACAAATTTTTTTTTGATTCAATCGGTACTTTGTATGTTTTTTCAGAAACTAATAAAACGTACCTATTTAAACATATGACGTTTCAAAGGTACCCTTTAAAGGTAATATAAAACATAAACAATTTCCATTTTGCATCAGCGCGGGGGATGTGAGACGGAAAAAACCACACTCCCACGCGTTTTCCGAACTTAGACGGTCGGTTTTCTCCAAGAAATAATAAAGTGTAAATAAATAAACAAGTGTCAATAAACAAGTGCTTTTTAAGAACAAACTCGAAAAACTGAAACATGAAAAAGTGAAGAGTTCAGGTACAGTAGTATCATGTCGACAGAAAACGTCGGCCTAAAGCAGAAACTCATGAGAGTGAAAGAGATAGACATTTTTTTTTATCAATCATGAATTTTTGCTTTCCGTCGACGTTTTCTACCGACATGGGATTGCACCCTCAGACTTGATGGCGCCAGATTTGAAGAAAAAAAAAATATATATAACACTTGTAGTGGTCGACACCTCCAACCGGCACGTGCCCACGGTTTGGTATGATATTCGACAAGGTCATGCTTAGAAGAAAGAATTCATAATGTGAAAATTCGTCCTGAAGTTTTCAACTGTGTATACCGGGTGTCCCACCACCTTTACAACTACCGGTAATATGTGATAAAGTACAAAAAAAAGAAACATAAAAGTCCTCTTGCAAATTTTGATCTGGGCTTTAATATGGGCACAGTAAAGCTTCAAAGTTGGGCATAATGAACCAATCAGGAGCGAGATTTAGCTTGGGAGGGTGGTTTTCTCCGTCTCACATCCCCCGCGCTAAAGAAAAATATAATTTGTTTATGTTTTATATTACCTTTAAAGGGTACCTTTGAAACGTCCTATGTTTAAATAGTTACACTTTATTATTTCTTGGAGAAAACCGACCGTCTAAGTTCGGAAAACGCGTGGGAGTGTGGTTTTTTCCGTCTCACATCCCCCGCGCTAATGAAAAATATAATTTTTTTATGTTTTATATTACCTTTAAAGGGTACCTTTGAAACGTCATATGTTTAAATAGGTACGTTTTATTAGTTTTTGGAAAAACATACTAAGTACCGATTGAATCAAAAAAAATTTGTTATTGTTGTTTGGAATGATTTTAAACTGAAAAATACCGTCAGCGCTTCAGTAAATAGTTTATTGATACTTTATTTTTCATTTTAAATGTTTTGCAAAAAAAAAAAACCGTCTGACTTAGAAGTCTGATACTTCAGCCCAATCGAAATAGCACGAAACCCCACAGAATCGAAAAAATTCGAAAAACTCCCCTATCTCGGTAAATTTTTATCCAATCGAAAAAATCTTTTTCCTCTGAAGTTCTACCAGGTATCACTGGGAAAATTTTTAAGCTGTTTCAGCTTGAAGTGTTCACGTAGTCACTTTCAAGTTGATTCAGCTCGAAGTCAAGGTAGTTTGTACGTTGGGATACCGAGCTGCAGAAGTATCTGCAGATCGTGGGATTTTCGCCCCCCCACCATATGACCCACGAACTCTATATCTCAACGTAGAAACTACCTTGCCTTCAGGCTGAAACAGTAGTGAAAACTTGACTTGCATCTTTCAGGCTGAGTAACCTTTGATTCAGAGCTGAATCAACTCAATATTTTTTCCAGTGATAGGACTATACTTTACCCAAGTTTGAGTTCGAACAGACAAAGTCGAATTCTGAGGATGGTACATTTGAGGAATAATTGACGGATCCGAATTCGATGAAGTGTACTCAAGTGTACACTCTGGTACACTCTGTAAGTGTTTCAGGAGTGTATGGGAAAATGCTCATTACCTTTGTACATTTTCCCACACACTACTGACACACTTATTAAGTGTACACTTGAGCACACTTCATCGAATTCGGATCCGTCAAATGCCCCATATACTAAAATACGAATACTAAAGATTTCCATTAATTTCAAGTCCCATAACATATTATTTCTCGAAACCAAAAATTACGTACAATAAGGGAGTGAGGGGTAAAAATATTTTGTTACGGATTGTTACAGGGTGGACGGAGGATCTTAAAGTAAGCTTGAAATGCGTTACGAAATTTAAGTACAGTCCCTTGCATGAAAATTCTCGCATTTAAAAATTCTGACTATTAGAAATTAGGAAAGATTACCATTCGGGCGAAATGAGGTTAAGCAGTGTTCATTTGATAAAAAAAAACTTAGGGTAAATGATCAGTCGGTGAATTTGAAGTTAGGACAAATGTAAAGTAGAGAAAACGGTTATTAGGTTAAATAGTAATTCGGACAATTAGAAATCAGTTCAAATGAAAATTCGGGTACATAGAAATTAGGATTTTTGTGAATTCCGAGCAATGGAGATTAAGTAGAATAATAAATAATTCGGGTGCATAGATATTCGAGCAATTGATGTTTCGATAATATGAAATTTGATCAAATGGGAATTATGATAAATAGAATTTCGGGAATATTTATGCGCCTCAGTCTAAAATAACCATAATTTATTAACGTCTTATTTATACAACCTCAATTATTATCAGACACTAAATATTTTACTTAATAAATAATTTATATTCTTTTTAGTATATCCTAGAATTTGGATCGAATCATATTTATAACTGTGACGCTTTTAATGAAAATGAGCCAAACAGAACGGATCTCCAGTATTTGAAAAACTCTGGAATTGCAATATATAAGGCCATGAGTTCCATTGATCCAGATGCTGTATGGTAAGTAATTCTTTCATTTGAAAACCCACGACACTAAGAAAACCTTGCCATTAAACCCCAAAAATACTTTTGAATTTCTATAAAGAATTTAAAATATATTTAAATCTTCAGAAACCGTTTAAAATATCACAGAATACTTATAAATATTTAAATAGTAAGAAATCCTCCAAAAATCTGTTAAGTTAATTTTAAATCATTTATATAAATCCTATTTTTAAAATCCTATATATGGGTCATTATTCCTAAAGTGTACCACCCTCAGAATTCGACTTTGTCTGATCGAACTCAAACTTGGGTAAAGTATAGTCCTACTAATAGGTATAACTTTAGTACAACGTAGGCATTGAGAGATAAACTTCTTCGTGACCCAGTTCATAACAGGTCGTGGCATGTTCAATGCCTACCTGTTCATATTCAAGCGAAGGGATAGCCCATACTGTGACTATTGCCCTAACATAGTGGAGGACGCAAATCACACATTTTTTTTTGTGCGAACAATGAGCTACTTTGAGAGAGCCCCTAAGAATCCAAATTGGAACGGAGATAACGCCTAACAATATATTGGCGTCGATGTTGCTGTCGCAAACCAAATGGAATTCTGCAGCAAAATTTATCGAAGAGGAGCTCCGCACGAAAATGAAAGAGAAGCAGCAGAGGGTACTATCAAGAGTTTAGTCGAGGAGTAACCATGGTTGTACTGATCCATGCATGGATCTGAAGAAATGCGAAAGCGGATGCCGGGTCCATGTGTCGCAGTATTCGCGAGGTGGTTTCAGTAGGTAGCGCCCAGTACGGGGAGTCCTACACTACTGTCTGATGACGGTATGCGTAAGAAGCATTTCCACCCACCCACCATAAAAAAAAAAAGATTTTCTCGATTGGATAAAAATTTACCGAGATAGGGGAGGGGGAATTTTTGGAATTTTTTCGATTTTGTGCTGTTTCGTGCTATTTCGAAGGTATTAAGGCTCATGTGGTGGGTAATATAACCTAGTTAACTCACATTTAAAAATTGATTCGAAATACTACATCCAGGAAACAATATCGGGGCCAATTTTTTTTCCTTCTGGAAGATGAAATCCTTACTTGAGGGGGAAAGTCCCTCAGAACCGTCAACACTCGCGATAAACATTAATAAAACACTAAAAAAAACAAACTATAAAATTTCCGGAAAAAAGTAAACACAAACATTACAATCAGCGCCGGCAGGTATCGCGATTGATCACTGAATCGATTTAAATGGACTTCTGGCGCCATATTCAAAATACAAAAAGCATTCAAACATATGTAGGAGTAATAATACTTAAAGATTTATAATAAATTATTTTTAAAAAATAACAAATAAACATTATCTCAAAAAAATATATAAAAAAAAAACAACAGAAGAAAAATACGTCCAATCAAAAATAATGACTGATAAAATAGATAAAACAATTTTTAAACTTACATACACATAAAAAAGATTTGGTAAAGATTTTCCAAATTTGTAATTAGTAAAAAAAAACAATTTCCACATAATGCAAAGTTATTGCGTTGATGATTTTTACAGAGGAACCTTTCCCTATATAATTTATTGCTAACAATCAATCAAACCCACGCACGCATTAAAAATAATTTTATGAAAGCTGCAAAGACTGTAAATATATTTCTATTACATATTTTGAAAAAAATACCAATATTCAAACAAATGGAAGTCATTAATAATCATTTCTGATAATATGCAAAGACTGTGAAAAATTTTCGTGCTTTCTTATTTACGTAAATCATAATTTTTCTAAAATAATGAACTCTGTACCCAGATAATTTTTTTTGTAGACTTCAGGCTATGGGTTCATATTGCAACACCCCCATAAAAGAATCCAGGCAGTACCAATCAATTCTGATGAGAAATAAAGACTGTGAGTATTCTTCGATCTTCTCCATCGAGAAAATGATTATTTTTCGAAAAAATTAGACTTTGTGCTCGGATGATTTTTTTTTCTAAACTTCAGGCTATGGGTTCTTATTACAACACCCTGATAAACACACCCAGGCAATATCAATCGGTTCTGAAAATAAATAAAGACGCTATAGTAGCGCTGTGTTTGAATTCAACGCGCTTCTCAAAATAGTAAAATAAGTATGAATGTGAGACGCGAATAGCAAAACCAATCAATTATATTATTTGATCGGAAGAGTGGGGAGCGGGGAGAAGCTTGGTAACAAGCGAGCTGGTATGATTTGAGAAATTAATTACTTATTGATTGCTCGCTTAATCATCGAGCATCTTTTGCGCCACTCTCTCGAGCTCAGAGGGATTCTGAGAGGTAAAATCTCTTTTAGTCTTTTGCCTAAACATTTATTATTCTAAAATAGTGATTGGTTTTGTTAAAAGTGTTGTGTGCTTGTTAATGTTACAGTGTGGCGCCTCGTTATTCTGCCTATCTATTTGAGACACATGAATATCGCCCAAATTTTACTTTTCCTAATTTATATTCTACCGAAATTCATTTGACCGACTATTAATTTTACCTAATTCATAATTTTCCGAATTAGCGTTTCACCTAAATTTTATTTTTACAAATTATTATTTCACCTAATTTTTAGATTTTTGAATTACTATTAGACATAATTTTTATTTTTACGAATTTCCATTTACCCTAAATTTTATTTTCCCGATTTATCATTTAGCATAACTTTCATTTTTCCGAATTTCTTTATGTCCTAATTTTTATTCTTCCGAATAACCATATAACCTAACATTCATTTTCACGAATCACCATTTGACATAATCGCCATGCAACTGAAATTTCATGTCACCTAACAACTTCCGGTCAGTTTTGAAGTCGTTATTTCCCCTCTTTGTAAAAGTGAATCTGATCGGTAAGTCAGATAGAGATTGCGAGATGGCGCTCCTGGATAATTCTATGTAGGGTATCGAAGATGTAACCTACGGATATGGCGTTAAGCCATCTATAACTTCTCTCTTCTATGTTTCGTCCCAGGTCCGTTCACTGGACTCACCAGTAAGGCAGTGTGAACGGACCTTGCCTTAGACACAGGGAAGGAGATTTTCTCAGATGTCGGGAATCGAACCCGGGCCGTCTAGCTTCTTAGCGCAGCACATTGTCGCTGAGCCATGCTGTACAGACGATGGTAAATGGAAGAGGGAACATAGCCATTATGTCGGCTGGCTAGTCCCCACATCTACTTGTCCTTATGTAGGGATCCAACGTAGTCCGTTTTTGCCATCGAGTTTCCCTTCTTGCGTTTTGTATACTCCGCGTCTTAAAATATATAATGCCTGATATTCTGTAATTTACATACTTCGTGTTCGTCAACGGATCACCTGTGATCCCTACTCTTAGGAAGTCAATATGTCAGATCTGCTCTGACACTTGGTGACAGTTCGTGGCTTAGGCAAGACGTGTATTCTAGTCTGTGCGCACAATGCACATTCATTTTTAATAAAGTACCAGTTGAGAAATCTTGCCTATTTTATTATCTGCCGTAACACAGATTGACCCTTTTCCTGATTTGAATTAAGGGCGGTTAGCTAACCTAACCATAACTGTTACACTTAAAGTGAATTTAAAAAAGGCGGGAAATTCAAATTCAGAAATAAAACTATAACTCACACAATGGTTTAATAAATATAATAATACTAACCTTATTTCTATTTTATACAAGGTGTCCCAGTATTCAAAAAACATATTTATATTTTCTGATTCCTCGTGAAAAACTGAATCGAAAATGATCAATAAAAAAATTTGATTAAATGCATAATTAACAAGTAATTAGCAATTAAAGATTAACCTATCAGAAAAAAGTTTTAGATAGTCGACAGTCCATGTGCCATGGCTGAGAGTGTGTGAGAATACAAGTTCAGATCGTATAATTCCCCTGCGTTTATTTTTGTAGGAGGCTTCGAATCTTTGGTGCAACTTCACACTTAAACGATATTCAAAAATTCATCAGAATCATTTCCAACAACCAAATTAGAAACCATTTCTGAAAATAAAAAAGTTTCAATGATAAACCAATGACCGGGATGCACCAGGTCTCGAACCAGAAGGTTAGAATAGCAATCTTGGGGAATTTTTTTTTAAATTCAAAGATATCGAAGGAGAAAGAAAACTACAAATGCTAACACGATAATAACCGGGATGCACAAGGTCATGCACCAGGTGTTTAGAACTACAATTCTCGGGAACTTTTTCGAAATTTCAACTTTTCGAAGTACATAAAAAAATTCCAATGGTGAACCGATGACCGGGATGCACCAGGTCGCACACCAAGTGTTAAGAATAACAATCTTCGGGAAATTTTTCGAAATTCCAAGTTTTCGAAGGACATAAAAAAAATCCAATGATAAACCGATGACCAGGATGCACCAGGTCTCGAACCAGAAGGTTAGAATAGCATGCTTGGGGAATTTTTTTTAAATTCCAAGTTATCGAAGGACAAAGAAAACTACAAATGCTAACACGATAATAACCGGGATGCACAAGGTCATGCAC
>UCOK01014960.1:31765-54758 GCA_900474325.1 Synergus umbraculus | reverse complement strand
CATTGTGAACACAGTCTCACTCTTCAAGTCCCCAGAAGTGAGAATATAAAATTCGTGAAATGCACGGGGCTCCGCACGTTGCGATTGTCCCTGAGACGATAGATTCTCCGCTCGAGAAGTGGCGAGCTCTAGCGCTTGGCGGGAGTACTGTCAAAATTCGAATAAGTCACGTCCTTCCTTCCTTCAAAACGAACTCCAATATAACGTCCTTCCTTCAATGATTTCGGGTGGCTCGAGGTTTACATGTAAGACATATGCTCAATACAAAAGGATTAGAAATCTTAACAGTTAGTTTCGAGAGTGCTCTGGGTTTACGCAGCGGGACCCCCTTTCCAATAGTCATATTACAAACGCGATTCAAAAAAAAGAATGACAAATGTCTCCAGTGCCGGTTGTTGGCTACATCTTTTGACGTTACAGAATTCTGCAACGTCACAAGCTTTACTGTGCCCAAACTAAGGCCCGGATCAAATTTTGCCAGAGGACTTTTCTGTTTCTCTTTTTGTCCTCTATCAACCACTACCGTTTCGTTCATAGGTGGTGGGACACCCTGTATTGCTTCGTCATAGAGGAAGATTTGTAGTGGTGATAAAATCCAGTTTCCAAAAAAGGTTTTTTTTAATTATATTTCAAGGGCAATATATCTAATATGATGTTTTAGAAAATATATATGTATATATGTATGTCTCTCACAATCCTAAAATATCTTGAAAACGCGTAGAGATAAATTAATGAAAATTAGCACTGTTTAAGGAGATAAATTCCAATAAGGTAGGATCGCCAGGTAGTTCAAAACTACCGAATCAATTTGGGAAATTATCTTTTCCCAGGTTCCAAGCGCTGATGAGTACCTCTGCTGAGAAATGTTTAATTTGCAAATAATAAAGGCACCATTAAAATTGAACACAAGTTTATTATAATTAAACAGTCAATTCACTTCACTGAATCACGACTTTATAAATAAATAAATGGCTAATCGCCTAGCGACGATTCCGCATTAATTAATCGAGACGATCAAATAATAAATTGACATAAGAGCCCACAAAACTCACGGTGAAAAGCTTCTACCGGACAAATCCTAAACAAATTGCCAAAAGGCGTTTTCACGTACACGGTCGAGACAAGAGAGAGCAATTTTCAGATCGGAGCCAGGAGAGACCCCCTCCTCGCCGCACCTATCAATCAATTTTAGCGCAATTAGCGGTATCAATATGAAATAATTATCCGACGGCATGTTTAAATTGTATATTTATTTTACCGACGGTCGCAAACTCAATTCAAATTAAATATGTTAATCTAATCCTTAACAAGCACACTTATTCCACTATATACCTAGTTGAACTTCTTACAAGGGTTTAAAAAAATATTTAATCTTACAAGTTTTGTGTACTTTCATAATTTTAGTGAAGCCCATTTTTCTACTATAACTTCTCAAATAATCAAAATTTAAAACAGATGTCCAGAGAGAAAAGATTCCTTATGTCGAGACGAATCGATTGACCTATAAGTGTTATGAGAACAGGTTCTTTTGATAATAATATTACTCTAAATAATTCAAGCAAGCAATCTCTATTAAAACAAAACTTATTTTAAGTCTGAAAGAAATACTTATGCCCTCTCATAGGCTAAGAACCAGTAATCACCGGTCGTAGGACGTGTTCTCAAGGGAGGCAATAAACACAAACCATTTAAATAACAAAATAAAAGATAATTTATTCAATAGAAAACAATGCAAATATTAAACGAAAGAATTATCGCCCCACGAAAGCGGAAAAGACTCTATACAATCCAATATATATTTCTCTGATTATTTATGACTTGATATAAACTATTTTGGTACATCGCATGACGTGAGAACGATAATCCTCAAAGAAAATCAAAACTTTATTGTGATTAACATTGAAATCGATATTAATAATCAGATAGTTCAACAACAACTCAAATTAAAACAAAAGAAACTCTAGTGGCCCTTCCTGAGTTAAACTCACAAATAATTTAATAATTCGCACTCAGGAGTCTACAATTTATTTTCCCTTTCCCACGAGAGAGAGAAACGCAGCTTTAAATGAAATTCGAATCGTTTTAATTCGCGCTAAATTTATCTATAAGACGCCGTGATTAATTATTGAAAGTCCGACATGTCAGCGCTTACGCGGAAATTCCCACCAAAATACCGTAGGCTTTGAAACCGTGAAAACTCCCACTGGGTCTCCACAGCCTGGAACAGCGTGCGTAGAGATCCAGTTTAAAAAACGTGCAGCTACCCCAAAAAACACAAATATATTGAATATGGGGCCTTCCATAAACCATATGGTCCGATTAGGGGGGGGAGGGTTCGACGAAAGGCTATGTTGAGCCGCATGGGGGGAGGGGGGGGGTTACGAGTCCGACCCACGTGGTACCTTTTTAAATATCGCGCGAAATCCTAAATGATATTTTTTACATATACTGCAACTATTTAATACTTTTACGGTAATGTTAGGTTTTTCTTTTATTCTCAGGAAGGACTTGCGATTCGTGTGGCGCTTACTTTGCTTCAAAAAAGCAAAAAAACTTACACAGTAAATTATTGCACGGTATGGCCAGTGATGCTGTTAAAATTAGAACAAAAAGGATAATCTCAAAGAGAGAAACCGAATTACTGTGCGAGGTAGACTTGCTCGAACCAGTAATAGAGTGGCTGAACGAAGACGAGGTTGAAACGGATCCACTCGTTAATACTGTACCCGATCTTAATAGTGACAATACTGGGAATCAAAATGTATTCCCAGTCATCAATGATTTACGTAAGTGGCTAGTGCCGCCATTTGTTGAATCAGATTATCTTAAAACAAAATAAACAATGAATAAACTTCATAATTTTTTGCTTTATTTAAAAATTATTAAAAAATTGTAAAACCACGTGGCACCCTAGGGAGGGGGGGGGCGACGAGAATGCTATGGTGGACCACATGGAGGGAGGGGGGGGTCAAAAAGTCGCCAAAATGGGACCATATGGTTTATGGAAGGCCCCTATGTGTTGAATCTCCACAGCCTGGAATGGCGTGCATAGAGATCCAACAATATGCAAAGAAATAAATGTTTGCTGAATCTCCACAGCCTGGAATGGCGTGCGTAGAGGTCCAGTCAAATGATCAGAAAAATGCAAAAAAATGCGAAAGATGAGATCAGCAGCCTGTAGGAGTGTGCACCAACCTCATGTTTCAACAAAATATAGAAAATCACAGCCTGGAGTGGCGTACATAATTTTCTATTAACAGATACTACCTGTCTGACTATATTGGCTGCTACCCCTGAAGCTGGACGGTCCTTTGCGTAGTATATATGCTGACTGGTAGTCTGGCGCTCGGCGACGAGTGGAAAGCTCGTTCCCTTTATATCTCCTCAAAAGATTGTCTCGTTGTTGGGAGACCCTTTTGGCATGCGAGCCTAGCGCGATTTGGGCCTTATCACATTTGCATAGCTATCTATGCATAGGTAATCGATACCTGCGCGCTTTCTGCCGTGCCGACACTGCGTAGTTATGGATGTCTATATTTAGGCATAGTGGTGTACCACCGTTACATAAGATTATTGCATTTCATTGAAAAATAAGAAAGTTATGCTTAGTTAATTTTTTAAAAATTAATATTTCGAATATAAGTTCTCAAATAATTAAAATTTAAGGCTGATGTAAAGAAAATAAACTTTTATTTGTGTTGACAGGATTCAGGTGACCTAATATTAATTCATTTGATTAATTAATTAATGCTTCCTCTATGAGGAAGCAAATCATATTTGCTTCCAGGAAGCAAAGTGCTCATTGAATGAGCACAAAAGTTGGTACAACTTCACAGCTAGTTTTTATATTTTATCAGATGCATCGCATTCAAAAGTGTCTTCAGAAGTTGCTGAGGGCGCTTCACAAGGACAGACATCATACAATAGCTCATTACAAGCACCTCCTAGACAGCAGCCTTGAGCAAGCAAATCGAGAAAAATCAGCTACTTTGGAGCACTTGACAGAAATCAATAGGATCGCTAATCAGAGTATTCTCATGCTAGAACGGTAACTAAGATTCTATTTTATGTCTAATAAATGAGGTTTCGGATGCAATAAGAATACATAAAATCTTTTGGTTCAAGTGCAAATGAACACTTCAAAAGCAACAATAAGAATTTTTTAAATATTCTTTTTTAAGAGATTCAAGTAAATTCCCTATATTACTTAAATAAACTGAAATTAAAGTTATAAAGAAATGTTTTAAAACAACGAAAAGTTATTGCGCTCAAGCCGAAAAATTCTATGTGCCCTTATTACATACGGAGCCTTAATTATTCATATAATTTAGATTTACAAGCATAATATAAATATTGTTTAAAACCTACAACAAAATGAAAAATTTACCATATTTTTTCGTAATTTATTGTTTAAATAATTCCGTAATTATCTATAAGTTAAAGATGGTACCTTTGTTTCAGCAGTACCCTTGGAACAAATCGATTTAAAAATATAAAATCAAGGAGACACTTTTTTCGGCCATCAATGATATTTTTTTTACCTTAGTCAACTTCATCAAAAGTTTCAAAATTAAAGAAATTTTATTTTCCCGGAAAATGATAAAAATATATTTTATACGTCGCTCCCTGTTGCTGGAAGTAAAGAGCTAGAAATTTGGGGATAGAATTTTTTTATCTCTTTCAAGTAGCCGATTTGCATACACAAAACGTTACCACTTTCTATCCACTATTGTATTCCCATGTCCGCTGATAGTATACAAAACGTCAAAAAATTTATCCTTATACCTTTTTTTGATTAAAAAAAAAGTTTCAGACTTATGGTATAACATTTTGAAAAAAATGAACGAAAATTTAAATTTGAACCTCTTATTTCTCTTCTTCATTTAAAATTAAAATAATTAAAGCAAAAGTACGTAGCAGCAATAAAGGTTTTGGTAAGCAAATGTAAACGTCCCAAACAGGCTAAGCGTGCGAAGTGCGCTACCTTCCCGAAATTTACACAAGAAGAATTCAAGAATAATAATACTGAGCGCGAAGCGCAATGTTCAAATACCTCGAAGTGCGCGATGAGAATGTGCAGATTTTTAATACAACACTCACTTTTTGTTAGAATAAATGATAAAAATGAATGAGAATTTAGTATAATATCGTTCCGAAGTAGGGAAAACCGAGGTTTTATTACACTTATTCGTATTACAGTACCGAAGTTTAAATATTATCATACGAGCATTTAAAACACGAAGATGAAAAAGTAGTATTCTAAATACGAAATATTATGAATCTCCATTTGAAAATGAACTCTATGAAAAAATGATATTCTTTTTACTAAGTTTTAGAAAAATAAATAATTTGAATAAGAAAAATAGTGAATATTATAAACTCGAAAACGTATTTTAGAAATTGATATTGCCAATATGAAGTTTATAGAAACCTAAGATGTATACACGGGAAGAAATCTGTTTCTAATATCGTACGGGAACATATCATGTGGAAAGAGCGGCTGCGCGTGTCCCATACAAAGATCGCCTCAATTCGTAAAATTCCGATATAGTAATCCCTAGTCTGAATAACGCTGAAGAACGATGCGATAAAAGCATGAACACCGGTACACTGAACGCAACAATACCTCTGTGCCAAAAACGTACGGAATAGTCCATGCGAAAATAGTACGGATCCCGAGCGTTTTGAAGATTTCCAGTCTGGACATGCTTGCGATTATCATTCACTATAGACAACAGCTGTTCACGTGTTCGTTTGTTGCCTATCACAAGAATGAGAATGCTCAATTCCTCATCCTTAACTGTTTCCGCTGTTTTCCGATGGAGCCCGATTGTGCAGAGCCGAACATGGAACGCATGAGGTAGGGGAGGGTTGGCTAGGTGACGCAATCCGTGTGAGGTTATCACATTAGGAGTCCATATCTTTGAATATGAACACTTAATTAAGGGGTAACACCACTCTAGCGGCCGAAAAAGAAGACTGATTTTGACAATTTTTTTTGGAGTATGGGAAAAGGAATAGAATTTCTTTTTAGAGGGTTCATTTAACACATATTAAAGTATGAAAAAGAAAAATTTATATTTTTATCGTATAAAATGGCGGCGATACACTTAATCTCCGGCAAAGTGGTTTTGAAAAGGTGCTCCGCGAGCGGACTCATATCTGGAAAACTGTGAGACCTGGGATAAAAACCCAAAGTTTTCTCTAAACTATATACTATTAGCTAGAGAAGCACGTAGGATTTTTTTTATATCAATTTTTGTAGAAATGGTGCACTTTTGAAAAAAATGCATTTTTTGCCAAAAAAAGAGCAGTAAATTATTTATAAAAAATGCAATTAACATCAAATCAAAAAACGGCTACGTACTTCTCTAGAAAATCTACTTGTGAAGCTACTGTAAAAATTAGAAATCGATACATGTATTAGTTTTCGAGCAATGAGTACGCTCAGTTTGAAAAATGCGGTTTCGAGAAAAATGCGTTTAAAGATTTACAAGTACAGAGAGGAGAAATGCAAAGTAGTACCAAATTCCGAATAAAATATTTATAAAATGGGCCAAATTCTATTGCTCATGGGTGTTTGAATTCTCTTATTACAAATCCGGTGTCAACAATTTGATAAACAAAATGGCGGACCCAACATGGCGGACGAGTATGCTAAATAAAACTCCAAGGCGCTTCAGGAAAATTGAAAATTAAACATGTTAAAATTTTTTTTTGCTATAGGACCAAGTGGGTATTGTTTTTAAGACTCTAAAGTACTGTTTAAGCTAAGAAAAAATAAGTCGATTCTTTCAAAATCCTAGAGTGGTGTTACCCCTTAATATGGACAGGTATTGCATATCTGGTATACTTCAAAAAATCGGCCAGTACCTACATTGTAGGTAAAAATGAATTAAAATGCGGTCACCTATCTTTTCTGTGGGGATTTATACTTTATGGAAGGTTTCGAAACACTAGCGCTTCCGTGTGAATCGAACACGAGGCAGTGATCACAGAACGTGGGATTTTTCGACCCCCACTCTACGACCCATGAGCTCATGCTTTCTCTCTCTAGCAACAGTCACGAACCTATTGATAGAGAAAGATAGCATGAGCTCGTGGGTCGTGGAGTGGGGGCCGAAAAATCCCACGTTCTGTGATCACTGACACGAGGCCTAAAATCGGAAGCGTCGCGTCTTACCGCATGAGCCATCAAAAGCGTTTCTATTTATTGTTACAGCTTATTAACTAAGTTACTAATTATATTACTAATTACTAAATAACTAAAAAAAATCTCTAAACTATATCATAAAACTCAATTTTAGTTAATATTTAATTATAGACTTAGAATTTTAAATCGATTTGTTCCAAGGGTACTGCTGTCTCTTTCCTATTCCTTCCTTCGTAATATTTTTGTTACAATAAAATGTCCTACTAGACACTCTCCCACATTTCATTTGTCCATACACACACTCTGAATTTCAAAGCTCTTAGCCCCTGGCAGTACAAATGGTCAGATTTGCTTTCAAAAATCCTAAGTTTCTATGAAATGGTTATCATAATTTAAGCAATCATAACACTTAAGAACGGTGTTTGTAAATCTTTTCAAGTGTTGTGATCTCATAGAAATACTCATATGCGAGGTATATGGGTCGCACGCCGTGAAAGTCGCACGCGTGATGGTTAACTGCGAGTAACGTGCGAGAATTTAAAATGCTTTTAACGGAATAAAATTCATTTTCACACAATGAAAAAGAATTATTTTTTTAAATATAAATTGAAATTTTTGTATTTTACCAACTCACACATAACCACCTATGACGTGCGACGCACCTGTCACGCATATATGAGGACGCAGCTGCGTCATACCCTGCGTGCACGACGTTAAACAAAAGTTGCACGCATGCAACGCAAGTGCGTCGCACATTGCATGCATTTTTCTATCTAGTTAATATTTTAATCTACTTATTCTTAACAGATATCCTGAATTGAGCGCCAAGATTGGTCAGCTGATGGACAATTATGTGTTAGCACTCCGGAGCAAGGACGAAACACCAGGTCTCCTCTTGGCTATGCCTCCTGAAGCCGAAGCAGCTATTTTGGACAAGTATCAAGCTGATGTTGCCAGTAAACAACAAGGTATTTATTATAATATACATTAAATTTTCAGGATAACAAAAATTGTTTTATTATTTCAAAACTCAATAGTAATCATTTATTATCTAAACTAACTCATTCAGACCATTACGAAAGATCAATAAAATGGTTTGAATAAGTCTGCTAAATACTGGGCGAAGAAATGAAAGTAGAAAGATGCAATTACCACCTGATTTAATATAATCGTAATATTAGATTATGTGGTCTTATCCAGGATCTATTTCACGAAATCTAGAAGTTATAATTTACAAATTCAAGTCTAGCAACTTTATTCATGTATTAATAGTGCAATTTTTACAAAATCATTATCACTTTTTACACGTTACAAATACGACGATTCCTCTTACAAGTAATATCGCACACTTTTACAAGCGTTCTGTTTCATAAAGGTTTTGTCTTGTAAGTAGCACTTGTAATTTGTAGTTAATATCGGAGGGTTTTTGCGCTTTGGTCAGCGATGGATTTCAATTTAGCGGGTCCCTTGGCACTAATAGTGTGCGGGCTCCCTTGTAAGGGATTTCCATATTCTCTTAGTAATTGCATTTTTGGGTGTCTGAAAATATAGGATCTAATTCGATAATGGCGGTAAGAATAAAAAAAGAGGACATTTGTTCTGTGAGAGCCCCCAGCTTTTGGGGGTCCCTGAGAACATGCCCCATGTGCCCTTATGTAAATCCGCGAGTTTGGTTACCATTTAAAGGGGAATTAATAAGTTGATAGCCGTTCAATTTATAAAAATATGCAAAAAAAGATACATACATATTTTAATGTAATTACATATCATAATTTAATTAGCGCGTGCGTAAACTACAGAACCTAAAAAAACAGTTACATTAGTCTTAAAAAACGCCATTTTCAGAGTGGGTAAGTTTCCTCGCGACACTCAGAATGGTAAGATTACATGAAATTTTTTTTACAATGCCGGTACAAGTTCATTATCTCAACATCCCTTATCTTAATAATCAATACTTACTATTATTTAGAAATGCGTTATTTTTATAATCCATTATTCATTCAGCTTTTTAAATACAAATAATAGTCAAGAATGCAAAAACAATCATGATGGTACAAAGATTCCAGAGAGTTTAAATTTTTAAATATAATAACATAAGATTAAATTTTAAAAAATTAAATTTTATCATGACGCATGTTTTATCTTCATAGTGGAACACGAACGCTTACAGCGCTGACAATTGCACGTTACCCTCTCCACTCATTCTATTCCCCTTACGCGGCCGTTCCCTCGTCCCTCAGCACTCCGCTCAAGCCAGCGCTTTCGATGAAGATTATGCATTTTCAAAAATTATTTTGAAGGTTTCAGCAACAGAATTTCGGTCTGTCGTTTTACGAACGCTACATGTGAATACTATTCTTTATGTTATAAAAACGACAGACTTTATAATCTCACTTTAAAATCGAGGTTTTTTAATCAACAATTGTCGTGTCTGTCAGTGTGTTAACAACGTACTATTGGTCTGTCGATTGAATAATAATATACTTGGGACATCAATATTTGATCCTAGATGAAAACTGCCTTTTATACTCTCACTTTAATTTTTAAATTTTTTACCTGCCTCAGGTAAAAACCAGCCCCAAGGCAAGGCTTCCGTCATTTATGGATTTCTAAATAAGGGTGATTTCCCTAACATATTAGCCACTAACTAGCTTTTATATTCCAACTTCACAAAAAACGTTGTCACCTCTTGGTCTAGACGTTTCGTACGGCTCCTACACAAAGCTTCTTTCAGTATTCAGTGAATTCACACATCATTCTTCTATTATAATAAATTGCTTTTGATTGGAAATAATTTCTTTGATATTTGGACAACACAACCCTCATAAGATTGCTAGGGACAATTTTCCCACAAACAACAATAAACTCAGGACTTACCACCATGTCATAATCAGCAACAAACCAGCCTCCTTTAGCTTATTTTAATATTATACCTTCATCTCGCTCGGGCCATAATAACAGTTCGGATTTCTGCGAAGAATAGTAAGTTTCTCTATGGATAAAATTTTTATAATTGAACTAAATCATTCCAGCCAAAGAGAAATAACCTTTGCTGCATAGTGTTACGTCAAGATTTTATTTCAATTTTATATTAAAATTACCCTTTAAGGACGATGAACTTAGGACGAAAAATTGATACTTTTTTGCAACGTTGCAGTTTTGCCGTGAATTTGCACATCAATTCCATTCGACCGTATTTGAGGAGCAAATCGGATCAAAATGAAATTTCTTTGGGCCTCAAAAACCTCTAATGTGGCAGGAGTATGCGTATTGGCTTAATTTTTTGAAAAAAGGGGGAAAACATTTTTAATATAAGTTTTTAATATAAATGACAGAAGACCTACCTGTCTTAGAAAATCCTCTTTTTTAGAATTATCCGCACTCGATTTGCACTCGCGATTTTTTACATAATTTTATCGCCACGAGGGTCTTTATTTGTCACTTTATGTCACTCAACAACGCGAGAAACAATGAAAATTGCGAAAAAATACAATTATGAATCCGAAACGACAAGAGGACGCGTGAGGAACTTATTTTGCGTGGACTGTATGTACCATGTTGTCTGCTGCTTGGCGGACTACGTCACTACGCATCAACACAATTATCGATAAAACAGGCCTGATTAATTTCATGCTTTGCTTCCTTTTTCTTCTAATTTGGCGTAAAGAATTCGCTCATTTCATGTAAAATGCACTTATATCATTCAAGCTATTTTTATAATTATTCAGGTTCACTTTGTTTAGAAACAAACAAAAATAACTCAAAAATAAAATACTCAGATTTTTATTCATGCTTGAAATTCCCGCCATGCCTGTTTTACCGATAATTCAGTTGACACGTAGTGACGTAGTCCGTCAAGTAGCAGACGGCATGGTACATACATTCCAATCAAAATAAGTTCCTCACGCGTCCTCTTGTTGTTTCGGATGCATAATTGTATTTCTTCGCAATTTTCACTGTTTCTCGCGTTGTTGAGTGACATAAAGTGACAAATAAAGACCCTCGTGGCGATAAAATTATGTAAAAAATCGCGAGTGCAAATCGAGTGCGGATAATTCTAAAAAAGAGGATTTTCTAAGACAGGTAGGTCTTCTGTCATTTATATTAAAAACTTATATTAAAAATGTTTTCCCCCTTTTTTCAAAAAATTAAGCCAATACGCATACTCCTGCCACATTAGAGTTTTTTGAGGCCCAAAGAAATTTCATTTTGATCCGATTTGCTCCTCAAATACGGTCGAATGGAATTGATGTGCAAATGCACGGCAAAATTCCGACTTTGACACATAGTGCCTTGTAAGTCCATAGCCCTTAACTTTATACCCTACCTTCCTCGTTTTTCTTGAAAATGCCAATTAGAAAGATAAGAATGCCAATTAGTTGAGTTGATTAATTTATAAGTTCTTTATTGAATCTCTGCAAGCAAGGAGTTTGAATATTCAAAAGATGGTAGAGGCAGCTCTTTTAGGTTACTCAGGTTCAGCAGATACCTTAAAAATAGAAATCATCTATTAAGTATGCGTTTGATATTCAAACGAGAGAAGATCATAAAAAAAAAATAATAAAATAGATAAGGTAAAAGATAAAAGATGCCACTGACCTTAGTTTATAAGTGTTAGACGATAAGGTCCGGCCGATTATTTCGGGTATCAATAGTTGGCCGCATCAAACAGACCTATAATCCTTCGTTAGATGTTTATTCTCGAGTATTGGTGATAGAGCAATGATCCACAGGAATCGTTTTTTAGTCTTTAATACTTTATCTCAGAATGTGAGAACAAATGAATGAGTTGCAGGGGTGGAGATGTTATCGCTGCACGTTGGTGATTAAAAGAGTTCGACTATTGTTTGGAAACGTACTTAGGAGGAAGATTAGCTTGATCTACTATTGTGCTATTTATTTGGAATATTCGGTGGTTCTATCCGTATCTTTTACATATAGAACAAAAGTTTGTTGCTTACATACGTAGAGGTGGAATCTATCTTTATCGCTTATTTAGATAATTTATACCCATAATTAAATTATACCCATAGATTATACCCATAATTTATTGTTATGTCAAGATTTCATTTTAATTTTATATTTAGAATTTACTCTTTATCTTTATACCCTATCTTCCTCGTTTTGCTCAAAAATCTTTAAAGTCTAGCACAGTCTTTCAAGAAATTTGATGCGGGATGAGGATGCCAATGAAATTAACTAATTAAGTTATAATCTTTGATTATTAAATATCAAATACAATCAAGGGGTGTAATCTTTCTAACGTGAGTGAGGCAGCTTCTTCAGTTTACCAGGTTCTCGGCAGGTATCTTAAACACACAAATCTTTTCATAAATATGTGCTTGATACTTAAAATTGTGTGCAAAATAATAAGTAAAACTCACCTTATTTTTAAGTGCTTGTTTATGTTGATTGGCCTAGACGTCGACAAACAATTCCTCAATTCCTTGCTCGGATTATTGATAATGGGTCGATCAGTTTCGGGATCTGTAATCTTTAGTCTGAGAGATGTCGGATGTTTGAGATATTATCACTACACGGAGAGAAATAAGAAGGTTTGAAACCATGGAAATATCCCATGGTTTAAAACCTTGGAAAAATCAAAGTTTTAAACGAGAAAGTCATGGTTCTAAAGCATGGAATGTGTTCATGCTCGAAACACACGGTACTGATGGTTTTGGACTATGAAAATCATTCTTCAAAAGCATGAGTAGCACAGGCCGGAACCTTGGAATAGCTCAGCGTCCAAAGCCAAGAGTTTCATTGTTTAAAGAGATTCGCATCCGTTTAAAACCATGAAACTCTTGGGTTTGAAGTTTGTACCCTCCCAAGCGTTTAAACCATAGACTTTGTGGTTTAGGACCATGAAACTAATGAGGCTAAAGCATGGATACCCTCGTTTTAATTCATGAATAGATTCGTTGATTTCAAACGATGAATTCACGGGTTTAACTCCTGAAATTCATGCTTTAGAACCATGTAAAAATTACTAGGTCTGAAACTGTGAAGATCCATGCTTTCAAACCTTCTTATTTCTCTCCGTGTAGCCACTGGTGTTTTGGTAGGTTTCTCCACCTCTCTTCGCAACCGCACTTATATTTAAGGATAAACGCCTTACACTTGAGTAAACTGATATTGTTTTGAGTTTTACAAATTAGAATGTTCAGTAATTTTAGTTCATGCTCGAATTTGAGAATTTGTTTTAACAATAACTGAATTTGATTACACTTGAACTTGATTACCCTTAGTTTTAATAAATTGGATTTGATAAATTTGGATTACACTTGAATTTGGATTACGCTCAAATTTGATTGATTCGTGTCTACTAAATCGAAGATTTTACAGGTTGTCTCAAAATGTTTATTTTACGTATACCGACAATTTCACAGATTGATTCAACAATAGAAGTTAGAACGCTTTAGACTATTTCGCAGGTAGACGAGATTGTACGTTTGAACTTAATTCGAACTGAACTGAGTTGAATTAGACTTTAACTGGAACTGGAACTTCATTTGAACTTCAACTTCAACTTCAACTTCAACTTCAACTTGGCTAAAACAGAACTGCAACTGAACTTTAACTGAAATTCGATGCTTCTATCTTTATCTTTTACATAGGTTTGTTTCTATCAATATGCGGCCTAGAATCTGTCTTCGTTAGTTTTCATGTGGTAGCGGACAGTGGGGGAAGCCACTACGAATGATTTTCTGTAGATTTCGTAGGCGTTAACAGCAAAGAATTTGCTTATCTATTTTATCTGGTGATTTGATATCCGTTGCAGGATATATACTTATGCAATGTTCTCATTTTATGCTTTACAGTGCTTATTGTTATCATAATTGATAAGTTGCGTAGATTACAAATTAATTATTATTATTATTAATTATTAATGAACTATTAATTGATTATTTATTATGAATGCGTCATCCTTCATGACATTATTTTACTTGAAAATAAGCAATAGTATATTTTAAGGTTGAATTGAAGTTAACATTACATAACCCTACTAGCACAGTACCGTGGAAAGGGCGGGGAAAGGGAATATCACTGAGATCCACTGAATTTACAATAGAATCAAGAAATTAAATTTATTAGAATAAGGTCATTATTACGTCACACATTCGACCAAAAAAAGAAATATAGCGATTTGAGCAAGTTAACAAGTGAGATTACGAACCACTGTTCGTCATTGTACAATTGGTCAATGACAAGTAATTAAAGACACAGTTTAATCGAATCATAAATAATCACAGAGAAAGACAGATAAAGAATCGTTACCTGAATTTACGAAGGCGTGGTAAATTAAACACCTGCCTCGAACTTGCCCTCTGGTCAAGTTCGGCATTTCTATAATTTTCAAAATCCAATTTAATATAAATTTCTAGGTTTCAGCAGACCGAATCCACAATAATTTACTGGGTGGCTTCAACGCTACATCCAGGGAAACAATTCAATATAAGTTCAAAGCTTGCACTTACAAGAATATAAGAACTTTAGTACGACTCAAAAAAGTGAGGACGCGAACAGCCTCGAACACAGAGTGAACGAGTAATGAGTCAAACCAGGTCAAGTGTACCCAACATATTCCATGAAAACTTAAATTATGAAATTAATTGTATATTAGTGAAGTATTCAACCATACAAAAAAATAATTTGAAGGATTTGTTAATATTCCTTTTTTTTGTTTGTTTTTTTGTTACATAAACATTTAGACACTATTTTCTTGCAAAAATCATAATTTAAATTCTGTTAATGATAATCGAGTGAAATTTTTATAGATTATAGATAAATATCCACCCTTTCATATGAACTGGACAGATAAGCGATATTTGTTAAAAAATTCATTTTTAATAACAATTTTATAAACAATTGGAAATTTGTATGTGTTCTCCATACGCTACTGAGCTAAAATTTTATACACATGTGGAATGAACCTTCAGCTTTGAGTTCCTGAAGGAAAAAAATTTTATTGAACCTTAGGAGTGTGCAAAACGAATTTTTTTCCTCACACCGTACATCGGCGGGCGAGCTCGGCGCTGGAGCCAGACACGGCGCTTGGATCGGGATTCAAAGTAATATAAAATGTTATAAAGTATCCCAACTTTTTCTGTTTAATAATTATTTGATTGAAATACCTTTGATCTTTAGAAAATAATTTACACTGAATTGTTGTTTTATTTTTTGAGGTAAAGTGGTGATATTGACGGGTATTTCCGACTATAATTGCTTGGCTAAAGCGAGTTTCCAATTTTTTTTTCGTGAACATTGTGTTCAGCATGAGAACAAAAGTCAAAATCAATGTTTTTGAAGAACACTTTAGCCCAGTTGAAAAAAATGATAGAAGAATTTAAGTACTTCCCAGCATTTCTTTTGACAGCACCCCCAATCCCATCACACGCCCCTTTTCCATGCGAAGTCGCGAAAAAATTCCACTCTGCTTTCATACCAAAATCCAAGATATTTCGATCAAATCATTGTTAGAAAGAAAAAGTAGGGATACTTTATTATATTTTTTATTACTTTGCAATATAATAATTACATTTTTATCAAATTATGACAGTTTTTTATCTTCCTAATTTCGAAACAAACACATCACACTGAATTCCGATCCAAGCGCCGTGTCTGGCTCCAGCGCCGAGCTCGCCCGCCGATGTACGGCGCGCGGAAAAACATTCATTTTGCACACTCCTAAGGTCAAATACAATTTTTTTCCTTCAGGAACTCAAAGCTGAAGATTCATTCCACATATGTATAAAATTTTAGCTCAGTAGCGTATGGAGAACACATACAAATTTCCAATTGTTTATAAAATTGTTATTAAAAACGAATTTTTTTAACAAATATCGCTTATCTGTCTAGTTCATATGAAAGGGTGGATATTTATCTATAATCTATAAAAATTTCACTCGATTATCCTTAACAGAATTTAAATTATGATTTTTGCAAAAAAATAGTGTCTAAATGTTTATGTAACAAAAAAAAAAAAACAAAAAAAAGGAATATTAACAAATCCTTCAAATTATTTTTTTGTATGGTCGAATACTTCACGAATATACAATTAATCTCATAATTTCGGTTTTCATGGAAAATGTTGGGTACACTTGACCTGGTTTGACTCTAATCTCTCTCTTCCTGTCTCTTGGCGTGCGCGGAAACAGGCAGCGCCGCGAGACCGTAAGTAACGCTAAATTCTTCCATGGTAAAAACGCAACGAAGCCGACGAGGCGACGACCGGTAATCCGGGTTGAATCGCTGGGCCCAGAGTACGTATTCCAATTCGATGAAATGTAATCAAATGTACACTTGTAAAGTGTATGAGAATTGTACTTTGCAATGTGGTACCATCCGTGGCATTCTACTCGAGATATTATAGCTTTAAACGCTTACATCCACCCCCCGCCTAGAAACACACACGTTTTAAAAAAACGATAATGATAAAATTGAAAATTAGCACAACCTTGTTTTTCACTATTCATGCCATTTTCTAACTAGTACGCTTCAGCAAAGGAAGGATATGAGAAAGTAAACTTTGTGTGATGAAAGTGTATGAACATTTTGCACTACCCATAGGTAAAAATAGTGCAAATTTAAAACCTGTGGATAGTGCAAAATGTTCACACACTTTCTTTACTCAAAGGTTACTTTCTCATATCCTTCCTTTGCTGAAGTACACCGTTTGCTACAAAACTTTCCCTCTTTTACATTTAAATAGTATATTATGCACCAAGGGAGGGAAGCACGCGTTTTTTGTCGTGCTGCAAACGTCGCGCTCGACAAAAACGCCTCCCTCCCGTGTTGCATATGTTCTTTTCTTCAATAAATGTCCAAAAAACGCAAGTTTTCTAACGTGAGTAGTAGGGGGCCACTATGGACAGTCTCACCCTCCACTTTCCTATCCCCCCTGCACCGCACTATGTCGCCAACCCCCTCACCTGTATCTATGGATCACTATAGACAGTCTCCCCCCTCCACTTTCCCTTGCACCCCCTATGACGTCAGCCCTCTTGCCATAAATCCGAAGGTCCAGATGGAAAAATGGTGAAAATCTGGGTAGCAGGTGGTCGTCACAATGAAAGTGATTAGTGTTAACACACTGCACCCCTCTCGGACCTCAGTCTCCATTCGTAAGAAGCCTTGGGTCTTAAAAACGATCTACCTGCTTTGTGTTTGGCGAAAATACGAAAAGCAGGTTCTATTGTCACTGATAGATTGCATCCTTAGTCTGCGAATTAGAAATTTTAGAATAAAAGTAACTTTATATAGTAAAAACAAATATGAAATTTATTAAGTGAATTGAACTTCGTAACAATTAATTCTAAACTTAAACTATACTTATTATCTAGATGTTGGGTAGGTCTGTGAATAAAGTCGGATTTTTTTTACCATCAAGTTTTATTGATTAAATCATATTAAAGAAAAATGAGTACATATATTTTTTTAATAAGAAAAGCGAGCAATGTTATCATTTTTTTCTAGATTATTTGTAAATAAATTAGTAAAATCAGACAGAGAATAACCGTTACACATACAATGGAGAAACATAATGCAATATTGCCCACACACATTTGAAGTCGTACATTGAAGTCTTTTTGTGTTCCATCTGTAGAAGGTACAATATCCCCGTAAACGAAGAAGATGTTTAGGTAGAAGAGGCCGTAAACTGTAGCTGTCAAAGTAGATACCTCTTCCATCGTTACCAACATGAAGGGCGACCCAATGGCTCCCTGGTTTAGATTGCTCATCAAATTTAACCACTATTGCCGATGGTCTTGTCCAACGTTTAGGAATGTGATCTGCAGGAAATACGCCTATTGTCTGTGCTTCTGGAAGGCGAAGTTCATATTTTTCCAGGAGATGATCATCATCAGAATCTCATCAGAATCTTCAGAAATGTTTGCAAGACCCTGTGCAAAGGTCGTAGGTGATCTGGCTGAATAGGTTGAGTAGTCGGTTGTTTTATTGTAGTTTTTTGACGGCAATTCATCTTGTAGTTGTTGTGTTTCGAGCCAGTTTTTTAACATGAGTACATTATTAAGAGCACACATGAACTTTGGCTCCTTTTTTACTCTATGATGGAAGCAAAACTCATCTATGAAGGGTATCTTTTTCATTGAAGGGCAGCTTAGCTCCTCCAAGTTGATTATTTGTCTACTCGTTATTCTCTGTAGTAAATCAGCTTTCTCATGTCCTCGTTTGTAAATCTGCTTGGCAGTTCGTGTAATATCTCGAAGATTAGCATGAAGAAAATTCATTGTAACATATCCTTCAAACCATTCAAGGCCATAATGATTCTAACTAAGCCAGTTATTCTGTCGTCGAGCATTGGTTGCGAGATCAGTAAATGCAAAAGGAGGTGAAATAATCCAATGAGCAATACAATAACGATCCAAAGTAACCACAGCTATTTCTTTAGGAATGAAACGACCAGCATCATCTCCAAAGCCTTGTATTTCAATCACATAGTCAACCATGATTATTCGTTTTCTATTAGGATGCGAGGAAAAGCAACTGATTTATTCCGAAGAGGTTCAACCCAGACAAATTTACTTAAAACATCAATTACCACTAATAAAAAAGTAAAATTATCGTTGTAAGATGACAAACTTTGAAGGTCTACTAGATCGGGCTCCCACGCGTTATCAATAGAACTAACATTATAATGTTGTCTTGGGAATTTTTATCGAATAGGTCTATGTTTCGTAAATGTATTTTGAGATTTTAACCAATCAAGTACTTTTGCACTAGATATTTTTCCACGCACAGCATGAGTTATTTTTTCTGCAACGCTGTAGAAGACTGGATGATGCGGATTGTAGTATATTTCCTCTAGTTATTTCATTTTAGAATAAAAGTCGACCACTTTGTGATAATTCCAGAACCACTTTGATTTTTCTTAACTCTGCTGCGACTCCTTGTACGTGATCTTGTAGCTATAGTTTCTCGCCTGTTACGTAAAACCTCTTCGTCTGTAGTTTCATAATCTGTTATAAGAGATTCCACCGTAGAGTTTGCTCTCATACTGATATCACGTTGTGTTTCTTTATCACTATGCAATCTCCAGTATTCTTTATTTCGTATGATTTGACGTATGGCAATCTCTCGAAGGAATTTTGCAAACTGAGTTCTACCAGACGGAACAAATGTTTTTCTATACCTTATTGCATCATTAATAAGATCGGTAATATTTGAATTTTCAATAGGGTTTCCATCAATGAAAACAGAACCATTTTTCCTCTATTTTATTCTGTCAGTAACGTCTGGTCTTTTCAAATAGTTGAGTAATGATATACTTTTTGGCTGAAAAGATTTCGGTATTGCAGCCGTAATCACTTCTGCAGGTAGAAATGACTCATCATCAGATGATTCACTACCTGTATTTTCAATACTATCTGTATTATCCGTATTATTTTTTTGCTCCTTATTGTCGATAAGTGGTTTTCTATCCTCATCAACAGAGAAATTTTTTTAATACTTGACTATATATTTTCCACTTTTCACGGTCATCCTTGGGAAAGCGTGAAAATAAGATACGACTCATCTCAGAATCTAATCTACTAATATTATTTCCTGGTGTTTGTGTGGTGAGACCAGGTACAGATGGTGGAAACTGTGTATCAACAGTATTTAAAACTGGTTGTTTCAAAGACTGTATTTGCTGTTGTATTTTATCCACCTGATCATTTGGGATAAGCACCATCTTTCTAGCATGCTCCATTTTTTTTAAGAAGAGGAACCAAACAATTTGGATATTAAACTTCCAATGATTGGTGCAAGCAAAACAGGTAGAAATCCTTCTCCTTTTTGAATAATAAAAGTTTTCTTCTTTTTCCAAGTACCATGGGGTTCGGCTATTTTACGAAGTATCTTTTTATTTTTTTTCAATTTTAGTTTCTGGTGATTTTTTAATGGTACATTACCCAATAGAACATTTAAAGCACATTCACAAATACATTGGTTTTTAAGAGTGGGGGTCTTTTAAGAAACTACATAAATCAAGGTTCCGCAATTTTTCCCTATCAAAAGTGCATTCCCACATTTCTATTACCTCATAGCCAGCTTTTCGAAGCTCATCGATTTGAGATATTGTCCGCTCAAAACGTTCATTTAAACTCTCGCTGTTCTTACCCGAGTTAATTTTTTTACCGCGGCCGGAAATAAAACAGGCGCGACAACCATGCCAGTAACACCCGTGGAATTGAAAGATTTTTTTTTTTATTAGTCTGGTTATCTTCATAATAATCCTCGACTAATGCACCCTCAGGTATTCTAAATTCGCGGATCCTACCGGCATGTATAATTTCAATGTTTAATGAACGTTCCAACGACAATAACCATTCGATGGCTTTCTTGGACTGATTATCAGCTCGTCTATAGCCTCCGCTTGGCACTTAGGGGCGTGGGAAAATAATTCAGACTGTCAATAAACCGCGTTTTATCAACTTTCATTAAAATAATATTTGTGCCATTTAAAATTATTTCGGGCGGATTCCTAACACCTCTTTCCTTAATTAGATATTCTAAGATGAATTGAGTATCGAACCCTTTTGCATTGTGTGCAATGCAGACAATCTCGGTAAAATGAGTTAATTTTCGCGTGGCGAAATTAGTAAACTCAGCTACAGGATCTTTTTTAAAAAGATGTTGTCTGATACCGCACAATTTGCAACGTACATTGGGATCAGGATCATTCATGCCATCTTCAAATACCTGCTGTGCAACACACATATTAGGTACATGAATTTTGTTTGATTCATCACCCACGACGGATTTGGACTGAGTTTTTTCGAAATCATAAAAAATAAATGCGGTTTAAAAAATAAAGACGGTTTGGCAGTAGGTGTCATAAAGCAAAAGTAATTATCTGGGCAAACTTTTTTGCATGTGTTACACTTAGAAAAACCACATTTGTGATCTTTTACTCTTAAATGGTTAATTAATTTTGAACACCCGTTACAAATTTTAAAAACTGAGCAAACACTATGCCCCTTGTAATAAAAATTAGGAAGTGTATGTTTTTTAAAACATTCGACTCCATTAAAACATCTACGGCATGAATCACATTTAATACCCTTTGCTTCATGACTACCTACATTTTGGGGGTAGCTACACTGAAGTGTCGAGTAGCAAGCGTTACACCTCACTTTACAACGATGAGATTCTGTATTTTTATACGCCTTATTACGTGGAGCACAAAAAATCTAGTAGCCCCCGCAGCTATTAAACATAGAATCGAAGAGTAATGAGATTTAGGGCTGCCCTCATATAATAAGTGAATATTTAATTTTACAGTTTCACCGTTGTTTATTATTTCAGAGATACCCTGATAAAATGGTTTTTCCAAACCTGTTCCGAACGTATCAGGAATAAACCGTTATGGCCATCTGATCTCTTGCCAGATATGTTTGATACGCTATCAATTCCGGAAGGCCACAACCCGTATCAGGTATTATTACACCAGCGTCTAGCGTTAACTGTTGCGCCACTCTACGCTGGTGTAAACCATTCTTTTCCCGTTTTTGACGCCAGTCACGCTGCAACTCTACATTGCTTAAATCTTGCTGCAATCGCCCTTTGAAAATTGCAGCCACGATTGCTTGCGGTAAGCACGTATTATTCGTCCCTACAATATCTAATATCGACCGCTTAAAAATGCCCTTATTTAATTTAACGCGACCCTTACCGGCAGGTACCTTCACACGTGTCATCTCCACATGAAATGTGTCATCTATCTCGAAGCTTGTGGCACTTTGTACAACCTTTGAAACAAGGTCCAAAGGTCTTCGAAATAGAGATCTTTCAATTCACTGAAAGACTTCCACGCAACGCCCTTACTGAACCCATCTGAATAAAATGTCAACCCTACAATATCTGTTTGAACACACCAATCAAGCAAATAATTGTAGAGTTCAAGAAAAGCAGCTTCGAGCCACTGTACAGGTCTATTCTCACTAGGTGGTTTCACTCGAAATTTAATTTGCAAACCGTGCATCGCGAATTTCGCAACATATTGACGTCGCTCATCAATTTTTAAAATGCTGTTAATCGCTATTTTATTTTCTATAAAAGAAAGATTTTTTTTTATTAATTAATAGATTTTTTTTCATTTATGAATATAATTTGTTTTAAAATATAAAAAATAGACCCTTCCATTAAAAAGTTTCTCCTCGCGTTCTGCTATTTCTATTAGCAGCTTATTGATCCCTCGTCCTACTCCTCCTCCTCCTCAACCTTAGGCTGCTTCATCCGCTGCCTATACTCGCGTTGTTTCTACGCCGCTTTCTCCAATCCCATCTTTTTTTTCGGGAGAGCAGCTTTCTCTTTAGCAGTGATGACTTCAATTTCGTCATCACTGTCTACCAAATTCACAGTTTTATTATGTTTTTTGGTGGATACACAGTGTGTCAACACTTTCATTAACACGACCACCTGCTACATAGATTTTCACCATTTTTCCATCTGGACCCTCAGCTGACGTCATAGGGGGTGCAGGGGAAAGTGGTGGGGGGAGACAGTCTATAGTGGCCCATAGATACAGGCGAGGGGGTTGGCAACATAGTACGGTGCAGGGGGCATGGGAAAGTTTTTTTTACCCTGTTGAGAGATTCCAGGTCAGAAATATCAAAGTTGTTAGCCATATGGCGATTTTCTTTAAACTAGGGGAAATAATAGTGTAATAATAGGTATGTGAGACATTGTACTAAAATATTTTTGAAAATATTTCAAAATTGTAGGAATTACGTCACTTTGAATTTTTTTGATGAATTTTTTTGAAAATACTACAGCTCATACATTTTCTAATCGATTTTAACAAAATTTATAGGCCTTTTGTAGAATTTAGTG
>UCOK01014960.1:0-31745 GCA_900474325.1 Synergus umbraculus | reverse complement strand
AAATAATAGTGTAATAATAGGTATGTGAGACATTGTACTAAAATATTTTTGAAAATATTTCAAAATTGTAGGAATTACGTCACTTTGAATTTTTTTGATGAATTTTTTTGAAAATACTACAGCTCATACATTTTCTAATCGATTTTAACAAAATTTATAGGCCTTTTGTAGAATTTAGTGCACTTTTTGCTTTAAAAATTTAGAAAAGAAGAATTGAAAATTTCATGTAAAAAAATGATAAACAATATTTGATTTTTATTTTTCATTTCGAGCTCGTATTTTTTTTGTACCTTTTCTCATACAAATTATTCCTTATGATTTTATCTTTCATTAAAAAAAAAAACACTTTGTAGCCTCTTCTGGTTGCCGAGTTATGCACTTTTAAGCTGAAGCGTGCATGTCCACTATCCCGTGCAACGGCCGATTCAAGATGCTTGAAGCGAATTTAGTTATAGATGTTTATATTATTGTCGTTTTTTTTGCTTAGTTTCTTCAGTTTATCGTGATAGAAAGGGTCATGGATAAAATGTGGCAAAGCAAAACTTCGCCGAGTTACAAAATATATTTGCACTAAGAACAAATTAGCAAATGTATTTGCCTACACTTTCTACATATAATTTGTTCTTAGTACAAATAAATTTTGTAACTTATATTTATACCATGACTCTGCCAGTCATTCGCTGTTATAATCCTTTTAACAGAAAGGGTCATTGGATAAGGTGTGGTAAAGCAAAACTTCGCCGAGTTACAAAATTTATTTGTAGTAAGAACAAATTATGTACAGAAAGTTTAGGAAACTACATTTGCTAATTTGTTCTTAGTGCAAATACATTTTGTAACTCGGCGAAGTATTGCTTTACCACATTTTATCCAACGACCCTTTTTGTTAAAAGGATTATAACAGCAAATGACTGGCAGAGTCATGGTATAAATATAAATTTTATACGATTTCATATTAAAAAAATATTTAGTGACCTGATAGGCTCTATCACGATAAACTGAAGAAACTAAGCAAAAAAAACGACAATAATATAAACATCTATGACTAAATTCGCTTCAAGCATCTTGAATCGGTCGTTGCATGGGATAGTGGACATGCACGCTTCAGCTTAAAAGAACATACCTCGGCATCCAGAAGAGGTTACAAAGAGTTTTTTTTTTAATGAAAGATAAAATCATAAGGAATAATTTGTATGAGAAAAGGTACACAAAAAAATACGAGCTCGAAATGAAAAATCAAAATCAAAATATTGTTTTGCATTTTTTACATGAAATTTCGAATTTTTCTTTTCTAAATTTTTACAGAAAAAAGTGCACTAAATTCTACAAAAGGCCTATAAATTTTGTTAAAATCGATTAGAAAATGTGTGAGCTGTAGTATTTTAACAAAAATTCATCAAAAAAATTCAAAGTGACGTAATTCCTACAATTTTTAAATATTTTCAAAAATATTTTAGTACAATGTCTCACCTACCTATTATTACACTATTATTTCCCCTAGTTTAAAGAAAATCGCCATATGGCTAACAACTTTAATATTTCTGACGTGGAATCTCTCTGTTATTAGATTTTTTTCCCTGTTTTGTTCATCGGTCTGAAAACAGCAACGTCCAGCCCGCTGTACAGGTTAGAAGACGTGTGTTTTTTTAACATATGTTGAAGAAAAGTCAATTGCAAATTCATCTGAAAATTTGACAGAATTAGACAGGCGCGCAACAAGGATCTCAAAACAGAGGGTGTCGAGAGCCACCCTACAAATTAAAACCAAAGAAAAAAAGAAAAAAAAAGAATTAAAATCCTCAAAAAGTGCGTTTAGTGTGGAATTTTATTATTCCATCTAATAATTTGGATACCCACGCATATTGGAAGAAGGTATACTCGAATTAATGTCTGAGTGTTCTGACACCCAGAACTTTGTGCTTGTTGCGCCCCTGGAATCTAAATTTTTCTACATGAGTATTTTTCAAATTCCATCAGCCTTAAAATAAATGAAAGTATAATCATTCTTCACAGAGTTATAAAATATAAAGCAGATGTAAATGCGGAAGTTATAGTCATGTTTTAAGATTGAATTTTCTTCGTGGAAGTCCAAACGTAAAGAATTTTGTTGTGTGTTTGATTATGTTAATTATTGACCCAAAGCTTAAAAACATGAAGCAGTGCGACTTTTTTATTTTCCAAAATTCAAATTACTACTAAATCAAAAATAATTCTATTCTGAAAATTCCATTTAATATTTATTTAACAAAATTTTTACAAGAGGGTGTAGAATTTCTACAATCAAAATTTGTTTAATCCTTAATTTAATTTTCTGTTATTTTTAATGATTTTTTGTCATTTTTGGTATTTTCACTACCAACTCAATGGTATTTTTTAAAATCTACCTGTTATCGTGGCCATATTCACATGATTCTGATGGTGGCGCCCTCAAGTATTCAGATCCCAATAACTAACAACGCATAAATATACACTCGAATTCCCCTATAGTCACGAAATCGAAACCAGAGTCGTTCCCAATAGTCACAAAATTCCTTTCCTCAAATTTCACATCAATTGCGCATACGTCACATCAAATGAAAATAACCACCAATCAGATGCTGAACGCAACGCATGTGCAGTAGTTATCAAGTGTTCATTGTGAAATATTCTGTTGACTATTGGGCACGAAATGTCGTTCCTATTGGGAACGTGACTATTGGGGAAGTCGAGTGTAAACATACATCTCCCATACACTTTACAAGTGTACATTGGAGCTGATTAAGTTGACATCTTCCTGGTCGTTATCGTGCACGGGAATCACATCCGTGCACCTTGACCAGGATCTCAGGCCTTTACGATGCGGAATGAACGTCAGTTTGCGAATGTGTGTGCGTGTGTGAGATTGTGACTCTGAGCTCCCCATGGCTCAGAGTTAAATATGAAACACAAAAATTGTGAAGAGTGTAAATGTGAGTTCAAAGTAATTGAGTTTTTCCAGGTTACGGATTGCTGTCTGATGGTCAACTGATTGTCAGAGGGCTCATGTGCCCCAATCAGCTGACAGGTTGTGTGAAAACAACCTAACACTCTGTGCTAAGAGTTTATCGCGAATAAGTTAAAGTTATTTAAGCTAAAATATAAAAATGTGCGTGGTAAAAAATATACCACGTCACAATACATAGGCATAGAATCGGTTTTTTTGCGCGAATTTGACGATTAGACGTGCGTACATAGGTGTGGAAGAGCAACGGAAGTCGCTGAGATTTTTTCTTTATTTTTGGATGTGCGCTTCTGGTGTCTATACTCTTTAACCTGCAATGCCAATCGTCGATTTTATCTTTGTTTTTACATGAATAGGTCTGTATTCTATTTATTTTACTCGCATGTTTGTTTAGGATTGTTCCCCTTGTCTACTATCTTTATGACGTTCCTTTAGATAATTCTAATGGTTATAATATGAAATATTTATAATTTGGAACGGTGTGTTTTTGGTGACTCCTCTATCTGGTAGTCACGTCTTTATTATCTTTGCCCTACCGGACGCTTCAGTCGAGCCAGGATCAATTTTAAGGGCAAGAAATAAATTAACTATTGGTTTACATTTAACGAAAATAATATAAGTGCTATATTTTCCTATAAAATACATTTCTAAGTTAGAAAACTAAATGAATTTAATTGAAATTTGGATATGAAATAATAATTTTTATAATAACAATACAAATTTGATTTGACGTTTTTGTGTTGGTGAGTTACGTGCGGTGTGTACATGAGAGAGAGCGGATATTGTGTACGAGAGAGAATACACGCGGTGTCTAGTGACTCTTTACGTAAGTTACGTATCGCTAGCGGTCAAGACGGATACTATCTCCTGAGTCCTTCTCTCTCTAATAAACGGTTTACGGTACGGTGCGGAGAGAGAGAAAGACGAGGGAGATTTCTTTTAATTTACTTATTTTTATTTCTCGCGGTATTTGTCCAGGTACGGTTTTAGATAGGAGTGAACCAGGGGTAGGCCAGGTTTGTGAGCTGGCGTATCCTATTTTGTCTGATTACTGGCCATGGGGGTGCCCTCTGGTCAGGAATCAGATGGTTCTCAGTCAGGATGGAAAATGACAAGGTATTTTTGTTCCCCCCAGGTTTTTTGGAAGTTATCCCCAGGTTGACCCAGGATAGGTCGGTGTGGGTCGACAAATACTTTATCTAAGTGCACGGCTGTAGGGGTGCCTGCCAGTCGTACACCTAGTGGATCTTCCCTGAAGAAGACGTCCAGGTTACGTCCCGGTCGGTCTGCTATGGTGGTAACCCGATAGCAGAGAGACCAGATGAGTTTCACTGAGTGCAGGAGAGCTGCTCCTCAGCGAACTGATCAAAAACGCGTCGATTCGGTGCTTTTAAGCACTTGTGATTACGTAATGAGTAGCCGACGGGTGGTAGGGGAAACCTGCTGGTGGAAATCTCGCCCCGCCCGCTCGGTGACGTAAATTGATAGCGATAGCAATTGAAAGATAGAAATATGTGACGGGCGACAATACTGCCCGTTACAAATTTATTATTTGTTAAGAGTATTTTATACTAATATAGTTTTAAGTGATTCACATAAAAAATTGATAAATTGATATCATAAATTGTTGTACAGATTAAAAATTAATTAGATAACTAAAGGGCAAGAAAATAAATTAACTATCGGGTTTATATTAACAAAATTACAAATGTGTTATATTTTCCTATAAAGTATATCTCTACATTAGAAACTAAATGAATATGTGAAAATGATCAATATTTAATGAGTGTGAGTAGTTTTTAATATTTTAATGAGAAGCTCATAAATTTGGAATACGATATTTGAATATAATCTTTAGTTAAGTAAATTTAATCTAATTCAATATAATTAAAATGTGACGGGCGAGAATACTGTCCGTTACAAGTAAATCGGAGAAGATTGTTATTTATTTACAAGTTTTATTAGTAATCGAACGGTCTCTCACGGCCCTAAGTCGAGTTCGCATTTGGTTAAAAGATTTATTTATTTAACGAGTATCCCAACTCGGACTCATACAACTTAATTCCCTTCACGTCAGGGATTTCAACTAAGATAAATAAAATACCGGTGTCTAACCATTTTATGCCTCGGAATAAAATATCGCGCTAAGTTAAGTAATATTAACATCATAGATTATTCGCAGTGCGCAATTTAAAATCGAACGGGAAACGTATACTATCTATATTAGACGCGTAACGATGCCGACTAAGTCTCCACAGCCTGAAGCAGCGTACACAGGGACTTAGAAAATTATACTAAAATCAAAGAAACAATCAAACTCAATATTGCGAACACGAGAAAGTAGAGAAAACGGGGAACCTCAGCCTGGAGCAGTGTACAGGATTCGTCGTTTACTTTTACGTGGATTGCTGAGGCGCCGCACCAGTGCCTCGGTGATCCCGAGTCGGAATAATTTTCTGTGGTAATGGGTAGTTCTTGTAATTCGGTTTGATTGGTGTCGGGTGCATGCCTCGAATTTGAACCTTTATGAGCGTCACCTGACATTTGCCTATTCATAGGTTTATTATAGATACAATACACCCCTACCTTGTCACCTTGACTGGCTGGATCACTACACGATCTTGCCTTAACTGGTTGGATCTCTGCATGATCTTGCCTTGAATGGCTAGATCCCTACATGATCTTGCCTTGACTGGCTTGATCTCTACACGATGTTCCCTTGACTGGCTGGATCTCTACACAATCTTGCCTTGACTGGATTGATCTCTACACGATCTTGCCTTAACTGGCTGAATCTCTGCACGATCTTGCCTTGTCGGGCTTAATCTCTACACTATGTTCCCTTGACTGCCGTAACAAATACAAACTTACCCCACAAATGATGCCTCATTTAAACGTAGAATTTCTCGCTCTTTCTAAATCCGAAGTCAAAAGAACGAGTTCCTACCCAAGTGCGAATTGCCGGAGCTGAACACACGGCCCAGACTTGGTCCAATTACGGCAGCCGAAGATCAGCTAACATTATTGGGCCAATATCGGCATTTTAATCGGCCCAGTGTTGGCCCGAGTACTGCTATTAATTTAAGTAACTGGTATAAATTTGCCAAGCTTTCCCCGAAGCTTGGCCCAGGAATGGCACTTTACTGGGCCGAAAGTTGGTATTACTCCGGCAAATCATGTCGGAAGTAGAAAAGCCAGAGTCTGTCCCAGCAATGGTAATTTACTGGGCCGAAAGTCTGTATATTATTCTAGCAAACCATGTTGGAGGATAACCAGCCAGAGTTCGTCCCAGTAACAGACCATCAAATAGCCGAAAGTCGGAAAAAATGTTTATTCTGTCAATAAAATATATTCTACTATATCAATAAATACTACGGTTTTACGTTTTATAAAAGTTAAAATTAAAAATATGAAAAATCTAATATATATACATACATATTTTATTCATTGTTGACGCAAAAGCTTTTTTTAATGAAATTATTTTGAAATAATTTATTATTTGTGTATGGTTGAGTGTATCGTGGAAAAAATGTTGGGACACCAACTCATGAGTTAGGGTAATGGTTTAGGTTCTTGACTTCCGTCCGATAGGTCGTGCGTTAGATTCCTTCCGCATGTGCGAAAGTTTATTTGTTATATAAGCGTTAAAATTTACAAATGACAATTAGTTATAAGTATATCCATAGTATATGTTCGAATAAATCATGTTCCTAATTAATAATATTTATTATTTTTCTTTTATTGTAATTTCTAACTTCGGGCCAACACAGCCGAGCTTCGGCAAAATTTTTGCCGATGCTGGGCCAATGCTGGGCCGTATGTGATTTCGCACTTGGGTACTTAAAAAAACAAAGTTGACCTTGAAATGACCTTGACAATCAAGTTTAAGATTAAATTGAGTGTCACCATTGAATTCCTCGTTAAAATTTACTTCAGGAATGAACTTGACCTTCCGGAAAACTTTGTTGATTTTAAATGCCCTTTAATTAGCTTCAAGGTTAAAATTTACCGATAACTTGTGTACATACCTGAACGTGGAATTTCCCGCTCTTCCTGAATCCGGGGTCAAAAATAGGTGTTCCCATTTAAAAAAATCATTTAGACCTTGAAATTACCTTGGAAATCGATTTCAAGGTCAAGGGAGTTGGCACCATTGTGTGTCCCGCTCTGTCTTCTGCAACTTTTGTCTACACTATTTCTCTCTATCTTGCTTAGGTTTCTAGAAATTTAGCTGGATAGATTAAAATGGCTCATCCTGTATACTTGCAATTCGGTTTAATTGCTTTCAGGTGCTCGACTTAAATTTTGACACCTGTGAAGGTCCTCTGATATTTGCCTATTCTTATTCGTATTGTGGGGATGGTATACCCATACCATTACAAAGTAGATATATTAAAGTTGATGTTAAAACAATAACATTTAGTCGAGAGACCTTCTCAAAAGTCATAATAACCAAAACTTCTATTATTTTTCAAAATTGCTTAAGTTTGCAAGTATAAGATAGAGGCTTTTCGAAAAACCAGGAAGGGGTCAGCAAAATTCAAAAATTTTATTTCAGAAATTATGGGCCATTATTCTACATTCAATGTATTTCTCCTTCCTTTCGTTTTTTTATACGCAATTTTTTTTGGTAAGATTTATTTTTTATGGTTTGTAACAGAAAAGTTACTTAGGGGGATATTAAGTAGGGAAACTGACGAATTTGAGTCGTGAGGTAATGTTAGAGTAAGTAAAAATTGACTTCGTGTCTCGAGATCGAACCCTTGGCCGCCGACTGGAACCTCGATACGCTATGACTACACCACGGAGTCTGGGTACTAGATGACTCTCCCAAGCCGTATTCTAGCTCCAGTCAGTATTCCCAATTTGTGCCCCTTACTCAACTGCGCAAGCGTCGCACTCGGCATTTAATTGGTTACAAATCGAACGTACTTTTAAATGCTAAAAATATTATTTTTATCGTCTATTATAATTAATGGCATTTCAATTTTTTTATCAGGATTGATTAATTAAATTAATTAATTAATTAAAACTTAAACAAATTTTACCAAGAAATGATGCCTCACAAAATTTTGACAATTTTCATTCCCTCTCTCCTTATGCGCACACATTTTTTTTGTTTCTCCGCGTAGTAGAGTGGATTGAAAAAAAATAAAATTAAAATTGTGAAAACTTGTTAATCTTTTTAATTTAAAAGGTATTTTAACTTCGCGGAATGAATATTGATGCTGTTTTTTATATTTTATAAAGATATTGTTACAGAAATATTAATATATATATATAATTTATCATTATACACAGAAAAGGAACATCAGAAACAATTAGAACGCGAGAGAAAGGAGCAACGCAAAGCAGAACGTGGAGAGTTGCGTACAGAGCAGGAACAACACGAAGAGGGAGAGCCCATAGTTGAGAAGAACAAAATTCCACAAAAAATTGAGAAACAGACAGCAAAGGTGGCAGCAATGCACAGTGAAGCCATAGTTCGAGCGTCTCACAGTATGACTCACGATGTTTCACATTCAGAGCCAGTAAGTGATTTTATAATCAAATTACATTCTAAAGCAATTCTTTTACGATTTATACATGTATTTTGTCATTTTTTAAAGAGCTACTCCGTACGGCGTGAAGTTTACCACAGGGAAAGCAGATCAGTTTACTTTACATTGGCTTTTGCTGGAATTGCTTTAATGGCTGCTACTATCGTTGGAGTTGCGGTTTTCAAAAGACGTAGCGCAAGGAGCCCTCATAGTCAGGTAAATAGTTTTAAGGGCGTTGGATAAACGGACTTTGAAATCCGTGAAAATAGTAATTTTCAGAAATGATTCTAAGTCTGATCCTGCGTGAGCGTATTTAATTTAGAAAAAGGTTTTATGAGATACGAAGTGTCAGACGCACTCAAGTATTTCATATTTTTTTAGGCACAACACCGACACTAATCAAAGAAACCGGCAAACAGTCGAGTTTTGAATTTCATCTTCTTTGAAATTCCAACACGAAATTCGCGATTCATTTCGAAACACGAGTATGAAATCTCCAAAACACGAGTATGAAAGGTTGACAGGATTGAGAAGGAAAATAAGCAGACAGCGCCGTAAATATACGCAGACCGGCAGCGGACACTTTTTGTACTTAGCGCTGTCGATTGGTTAGTTATCGACAGCGCTAAGTACAAAAAGTGTCTATCTTGGGACTCGTCTGCTATGTCTGCATATGCTCCGTTCCAGAAAATGAATATTTTCTGACAAAATATTAATTTTCTCATCGAAGCTGGAAGGGAATTTCATTTTTATATGACCCAGGATTACTCAAGATCCAACATATTTGGTAAGTTATCCCCACATATCTCATAAAACCTTTTTCTAAATTAAATACGCTCACGCAGGATCGGACTTAGAATCATTTTTGAAAATTTCTATTTTCACGGATTTCAAAGTCCGTTTATCCAACGCCCTTAACTTCGATCATAGTTTGCTTTATCATGGATATCCTTTTTATACTCATTTAGCAAAAAAAAAAGAAAAAATTTACAGAGTTTTTAAATTCACAGGGTTTCATCGAGGTAGATCAGGCAGCAACACCTGAAGAACGCCACGTAGTCAACATGCAAATTAATGGCTACGAAAATCCCACCTATAAATACTTCGAGGTCAAGGAATAATTTCATCGAGCTCACTCTCGATCACTTCTCGAAGTATAAGCTGGTCTTATTCTTCTTCATTTTCGTTGTATCACGCGTTTTTCACTTGAAAATCTCATGCTGTTACCTCATTTGGTATGCTATTTCAACAAAGAGCACATATCTTCGGAGCGCATTTTGAATTATACGCGCTCGTTAAATTAGGCACTCTTCTGGCGAAAGAAGGGATTGAATTTAGAACCATTTGCTAATTTTTTTTTGTTCAAGTTGAATCATGCCTCATAAATGTTATACTAACGTCTGTAGTTCTCTATGACCCACGTGCCATATACACATATATTTTTTAACAGCATTACTTACGCTGATCCACTCTTCACAACAGATGCGAAAAATCCCCCCCAAAAAATATTATAATCAATTTTCGCTCAATTACTGAATCTGTCGGATTCCGTCGAAAAGTATCAACAATAATTTTCAAATACATAGTTCAAAATCAGAAAGAACACTCATTAGATTTATTTAGTTCAATCATCAAATTGAAAATCAAGCTTGTCCAAATATTAACGCTACTTATTTAGTTATTTTTCTAAAATTTATTTATGATTGTTATTTTGAGATAATTAAAAGTAAGGTATATATTTTAGGTTTTCTATTTCTTGACATTATTAATTAATAGAAAACTTGTATAGAAAAATTTAAATATGAGAAGAAATTCTTTTTTAGTTTAATGCTAAATGATAGACACAAAGGAATAGTAAGGAGTAGTATCTCTGGGAGTGAAGGTAGGATAAATCCACCTCCAAGAATTATGGCACGTTTATGAAACGTAATAAACGTTTTCTACATTTTTTTCATGCGCGTTGATGTATTCGTATCACATGATATTCCCCCTCTTGAAACATTTTGAGGTTACGTTTGGTATATTCAAAATATATAGCATAGAGGGGGAATATTACGTGACATAAAAGCAGCAAAGCGCATGACGAAAATGTAGAAAACGTTCATTATGTTTTAGAAACCTGTCATCATTCTTGGAGGTGGTGATGTCCCCTCTCTATCGGCTAATGCATAAGAAAATAACACTCCTTATTATTACTTTGTGATAATAGATCTATAATTAGAATTTTTGTTTGTTTAAAAATAGAAATTTTAAACCTTCATTCTAATATTTTAAAAATAATTATTTCTTTTTATCTTTCGTAAGCGATATGTACGTAATGTGTCTCTTTAGAATGATAAACTTAAAGTTTAAGAAAATAAATTACTAAAGTACTTAAAGTTGTTAATCAGAGGATGAAACATTTCGGCATTCCATTAATTAGTCATTATTTGCGAGGTGTTACAGATGAAGATAGTTAAAGAAAATGTTCGATGTTCTCGTTCGACCTTGCAGATAGTTTCACTCGGTAGCGTCCAAATCACGAGAAGGAACTTCAAAAAAGTCACGTCGAGGTCTTCGAATAAGAGGAATAGATACTGAAAAAAGGTGTAATTTCGAGTGGCATAATACCTCCAAAACTTCGTTAACAAAGATATGTTAAGATATCTTATATCGAAGCAGACATTTGTTTATTTTAAGATCGTTAATACAATAACTATATTAAGGTATTCTTACGATAATATGATGATGACGATAATATATTCCACGTTTGATGCTTATATCCATTATCATTTATGTATATGTATGCGTTATCAGGTGATAAAAGTTCACGATTTAATCAGGGTCGCGTATTTTTAAAATTCTGGATTTATCAATAAATATCTGAATTACTTTTTATTAAACCTAGAACGGTATGTATCTATTCTCGATCTGCAGCTAAGCAAGTACAAACCCGATAGCTGACTTTAATAAAGAAATACATCCTTGCTAATTTGTATTCATATTATTATAAATTTTTGCACAAAGATGCACAATGACAACACAAATTAAAAAAATATTACAAATTTTATTCTAACAAAAATTATATTACTATTGAGATTATAGACAGACTATTACACTATTAAAGTATGTACTTCTTCATGTATCAGGACTGCATTGAAAGTCGAGACCTAATTTACATGGTGTAGGGAGAACACTTAAACTACAGGTATAGATTTGGATATATATGTATGACAAGGGCGTTAGACCTCTCAATATACCGTTCTAGGTGTATTACCTAATATTTAATAATGTTAGCTGAATCCTATACTTATAATTATAATTCATAGGCACGTACAAAAAATCTTCATTTGAATTGTTAACTTTAGTACAATAACCAAATTCAGTTAGCTCAATAAGATAATTATTAATCAATAATTTAAATAATTTATGTCGTTAGATTATAATCTAATGACCTAAAGTTTCTTCGCTAATTTATACGAAATTGTGCACAAAGGTGGTTCAAAATCACATGAAGAGACTATTTTTCTTGAAGACAACGAACCCAATTATGAGGTTTTCAGGAAGCAAATCCTATTAATTTTGAATCAAATTGATTAATATTAACACATGCCAGAACACGAGTTTGAATAAGAAATTAAATCAAATTATAACTATTATTACAATGACAAAAAAGGAAGCAAGATGGTGGATGATCTTCAATTTTTTAAGAATATATAACTTTTGGGTTCCCTGGGCATTTTTGGTACACTGTCGTAGAGGTTTCGGCGGTGGCGGGATTTTTATTCATTTATTACTAATTAATATTCCTTGTTGATTCATCTATATGCGCTAAGAATAGTGCTAAAAAAACTGGATATTATTCTTGGAGTTTTTTTTTTGGAAAGCTTAAAAATTGGGGGGTTCGTTGTCTTTTTCACAAAAGTCGATTTTTTCCACTCTAATGTGCACAGTGAATCGCAAAAATTTCATTCAATATATCTTTGTACTCGGCGTTTCTCTTGAAAATGTAAATAGCGGATAATTTTATAGTTTTTAAGCAAAAAATGAAAATCATGAGCTGACCCTTTTTTTCAAAAACCAAAATTTTAAAAGGTTTTAAATTAATTTTACATATTCCGAGTATAGGGCTTCATTAGTCGTTGAAACTGGAGATAAGATATCCTCTATAAACCTTTAAGGGCATGTTCTGCCCCGTGGTTTGTGAAATTTTTTTTCGAAGTCACCACGGCCAAACGAAATGATATATCGCTTTCAAACTTTGGGATATGGGAAATGAGACACTAAATTGCGTTTTAAAATTTAATTTGAGTAGTAATTTTGAAAAAAAGCGAAGTCGGTAAGGTAGGAATCAGATTTTTTTTCAAAATTACTACTCAAATTAAATTTTAAAACGCAATTTAGTGTCTCATTTCCCATATCCCAAAGTTTGAAAGCGATATATCATTTCGTTTGGCCGTGGTGACTTCGAAAAAAAATTTTCACAAACCACGGGACAGAGCACGCCCTTAAACTTTTCTTTACTTACTTTTTAGTAGCTAAAGACGTCCATTACAAAGAATTTGAATATTTGTAACTTTGTAAATTTGATTTAAAATATAGTAAATGGTGGTTTTGAAAAGGGCCCTACAGATAATTTACATTTTGAGCTCAAAAAACTTTAACATTATCACATTGAATAAGTTTCCAAAGTTACATTTTGAAGGAAAGTTGTGAGTGTAAGAACATTTTGGTTGAATTTGGTTTATTCTTACAATTCAGTTGCTATCATCTAACTGTCTAAAATGCTTCACGTCCATTTTAATTATCCTATGTAATTTGTAAATAAAATGATCATACAAAAATTAGTCATGCTAAAATCAAGGGTACTATGTCATAACGATGTAAGTGACACTTTTTTCAAGTCGTTTTATAGTCTTCAAAACTATCGAAAATTCTAATGCGTATTTTTATGGTAAAATCCCAGTTTTTTGAATTCCTACCGGAAATTTATTATTCGCAACGTATGACTGAGCTAATAAGTATATAATTTCATATGTAACTTTGATGCGCATCGGTCTATTCGTGTAAATTTTTTGAGCATTTCAAAGTTTGTTTATGTGTTCGTTTTTGTGACTTAAAGTGATGAAAATCTTCTGCAATAAATGAAATAAACGAAGAAAATCACCTTGGGTCGTTCAGGCAGGCCAGCCGAAAAGAAAAAGGAATAGTGGAGATTCTTACGAAAATGCTGCAATAGTAAATAAATCAAATAAAGTTTAATATATAATACATAAATAATAATATATTGACAAACTAGCTGTGAATTCGATCTCGGGTGTTCCTTTCAACTATATGTCCTCATTTGTTGAGCACTTTGCTTCCTCATTACCATGAAGTTGAAAATTCATTTTCATCCTCATAGAGGAAGCATTAAGCATTTTGTTTCCTTGAAGAAAAATATCTTTTATCAATTTTAAATTACGTTAGTATTACCTTAAATTAATTTTTTAAGACATATATGGGACATTATTTCTCAAGTGTGCCACCCTCAGAATTCGATTTTATCTGATCGAAATCAAACTTGGGTAAAGTATATTCCTACTAGGTAAAACTATAGAGGATACAGATTTTTTCGATTGGATAAAAATTTTCCGAGATAGGGGAGGGAGAATTTTTCAAATTTTTTCGATTTTGTGCGGTTTCGTGCTATTTCGAAGGTATTAAGCTCCTTTCCTACTCTCTAAATCTGAATCAGTGAAAACTCACTCATTGACAGTGAAATCTCACTGAATCAAATAGCTAGAATCCGGTCACTGATAATCAGTGAAAAGTTACTGATTCATGCAGTGAACAAAAGTCACTGATTGAATTAGTAAGAACTTACTGATAATCAGTGGACTAATTACTGAATTGATCAGTGAAAAGTATCAAATCACTGATTCATCAGTGAAATACTTAATCACTAATTAAATCAGTGAAATTTTCACTGATTCAAATTTAGAGAGTACGGAATATACAAAATTTTGTCTCGCATTTTTTCGATAGCTTTTTTCCTGATCTATCGAATATTTATAACCATTTCTTAAAAAAATTGAAAATTTGACCGATTTTTTTGAATATCAAAATATTTTTGACTATTGCAAAAAAAGGCATGTTTTTTTTTTGGTCTCAAAATAAAGCTTAAGTCTTTATCTTTCGATGGTGTAAATTTCATCTAACCGTTTTTTGTTGTTTTCGAGAAGTTAAATAAAGAGTGAAGCGCCGCGCCGATGGCGCTCGAGACTACTGGGCTTGTCGCTTCGCGGAACATCTTCAGACTCATTTATTGTATCAATTATGAATATTTATTATTTATCAAACTGCTCTCTGTATTGTACAGGGTTGAGACTGTCATTAAAGTTTCCTAATGCCTGCATTAAAGTCATTGTAGGGACATAATATTAAGAAAATAAATTTCTATCTAATAAATATATTGTAATACGTGGAAATAGTCTTTTTCCTTAATATTACGTCCCTACAATGAGTGTAATGCAGGCATTAGATAACTTTAATGACAGTCTTAACCCTGTATAATGGAGAGAGCAGTGTATCGAAAAGAAAATATCGAAAAGACCAAAAAAGTAATTTATTTTTAAGTAAATGAGAAAGTTAAGAAGTTGCAAGAAATCAGAAAAAAGATGGGAAAGAAGGATATGTTTTAAATAGCTTATAAATAAAATCGAACCCTACACCTAACGCAATAATGACGTACATGATAATACTATTTCCACGTATTACAATATATTTATTAGTTAGAAATTTATTTCCTTAATATTACGTCCCTACAATGACTGTAATGCAGGCTTTAGAAAACTTTATTAACAGTCTCAACTCTTACAATGCAGAGAGCAGTTTAATAAATAATAAATATTCATAATTGCTACAATAAATGAGTCTGAAGATGTTCCGCCGAGCGAGAAGCCCAGTAGTCTCGAGCTCCATCGGCGCGGCGCTTTACTCTTTATTTAACTTCTCGAAAACAACAAAAAACGGTTAGATGAAATTTACACCGTCGAAAGATAAAGACTTAAGCTTTATTTTGAGACCAAAAAAAAAACATGCCTTTTTTTGCAATAGTCAAAAATATTTTGATATTCAAAAAAATCGGTCAAATTTTCAATTTTTTTAAAAATGGTTATAAACATTCGATAGACCAGGAAAAAAGCTATCAAAACATGTGGGACAAAATTTTGTATATTCTATAGGAAAGGAGTTTAATACCTTTGAAATAGCACGAAGCCGCACAAAATCGAAAAAATTTGAAAAATTCCCCCTCCCCTATCTCGATAAATTTTTATCCAATCGAAAAAATCTGTATCCTCTATAGTTCTACTTAGTAGGACTATACTTTACCCAAGTTTGAGTTCGATCAGACAAATTCGAATTCTGAGGGTGGTACACTTGAGGAATAATGCCCCATATGTATATATAAATTAAAATTTTCAACATTAAAGAAAATCATAATTTAATTACACTACACTCTCGCGGTTGTCCCATTCTCGTTAGTACCCCCGGTATTATATATAGTGGGCAAGGAGGTCCGCAGGATATAAGGAGGGGACCGCTCGAATTCAACAGTATCGTAACGAAAAAGTGAGCAGTACCCTAAGCGCCATGCGCAACGCATGCACGTCATCGTGGCACCCGCGTTAGCAATATTGATATAGTATACTAGGGTACGTCCCAGAATTGAAAACGCTTCCATCTCATTCGCGTTAGTCCCCGACCCAACCGAGACGGGAACTATCTCGAGAGTGTAGTGTAACATTCAGTAAAATGCATTAATTCGATAGGTCAATCGATTCGACGTAAGTAATATTTCTTTCGTTTACATAAGCTTTAAATTTTGATTAATTTGAGAAGTTATAGTTAAAAAACCAATTTAAAAAAAATTATAAATGTACATAAACATTTTAAAATTTACTATTTTGAAAAATCCTTTAGCACGTTCTGAGATATTCGTTGTACAAATATAAGCCTTACAATCTTCATCAATTTATCTACAAATATATCCAAGTTATAGTGGCGAAAAAAATGGCGACATCCACACACACACACACACACACACACACAATTGGTTAGAATGTTGTATTAGACATTTATCAACTGAGAAAATTTTAATTAAACTATATTTTAATAATATTGGAAAATGTAGACTACCAAGCTTTCCCTATGTGGAAACAATAAAAACAATCAATTAATTCATAATTAACTAGTTACTAATAATAATAAATAATAAATATTAATGAAGTATTAATAAATAAATAAAATAAATCTTTTCTACAAAAATACCAGTTTAGTATCGAAAGAGCAAATTTTGTTGTCAATATGGTTTGAAAAAAATTGAATTGTTTAGTTTTGAGCCCCAAATTTGCCTTGAAAAATGTTCCTGGTTTTGTATTTGCCATTTTATGTTAATTTTAACATTAAATGCCATTTTATGTATTTGCCCATTTTATGTTAGCTAGAGCATACAAAATGGGTAAAAAATTTTGTATGAATTTACACATTTTTTCCGATGGGCTAACTTTAACAATATGCTTCTCAGATAATATTCTTTTTTTCAAACTTTGAACTATAAGGGTGGTGTATACTTGTATAGCACTCCATAAACTCCTGCATTTACTTTCTTATTTTTATTTAATTTGATTTTTGAGAAATTTTTTTTTGCTGTCCTGAAAAAATTTTTTCTTGATACTTACATATCGTTCTGTCATAGCACCCTTCAAATATTATAAAATTACAAAAAATTTATTTGAGAGTATGCAAGTTTTATACAATCATTTGTATGTAATATTGAAATGTCAGCTACGGTATATTAAGCGCTAGTACCACGTGCTTCGACTCTGATGAAAACTTAAACTAGCGTAATATGGTATATGTAAATTGAAAGCAAGTTATTCATTTTTATCATTCCTGAAGCTGAATTTTTCTTTAATTTAATTTAATACATTCTTTAAATATATCTAAATAAGAATATTTTTTTCCGATTTAACAGGAATAAAATTCAGTGTGGAATTTAAAAAATGGTCTTGTTATTTCCAAATACATAGTATTCTAAATTGTCGACTTGCACTTGCTTTCCATTGGTCTATCTTTTTAATATATGGGGCATTCTTTCAAATTACGATTGTGTGGTCAGAATATCGGAATCCCAGATGGCGGATTCAATATAGCGGCGGTATGTTAAGGATTATGCTCCCTGGAACTAAATTTCCTCAAATCAGTTTGGAAATAGTTACTCGGGGGTTTTAGAGGTCGCTGATTACGATTGTGTGGTCAGAATATCGGAATCCAAGATGGCGGAACCAATATGTCGGATTTGCTAAAAAAATTCAGCTTTTAGTGACTGAAATCCACTTGGAAATGATTACACTGCTCTACCGATTGCAGTTCACTCAGTTGTCGTCTTCCTAGAACTTGGGTTCGCTCCCAAACGTAGATAAGGGGATGTGAGGATTCGAAAGGAAGGCGACGCCAACTCGGCATTACCGTAGCTGCAAAGTGCGCAGTACGCTAAGTCAGGTTTCACTGTGGTTCACTCGCGCGGAAAGTAACCAATCAGACGCAACTCTTTAAAAACAACCAATCAACCTTTTGCATCATGTGCGACGCATTTGCATCAATTTCGAGGTTTTTCCTCTGTTCATTGTAGCGAGGGCAAGCCCATAGGACATGGTTGATGTCCTCGTTAAGATCTCCGCAGGAACAGATCAACCAGAACCAACAAAGTTCTTTCTTGCCAGGCTGCTGGCAAGTGAGTAATGATTACTTCTGAGACGGGAGATAGTAGTTATTTCATATCTTTTATCAAGCCGGGAGTGGAAGAACCAGGGATCAGATGAGTCTGAATAAAAGTTCTGGAAATAAGGGAGACCTACATTTCTGCGGGCGCTATCCCTTTTTAGGTCAGCATTAGAGAGATTAGTTAGTTTTTCTTTGATGTATTTATATAGATCAAAGTAAGGGATTCTGATATTCAAGGGAGCTCCAGCAGTTAGGACCATTCTGGCAAGTTTATCAGCCACCTCATTCCCAAAGATGTTTTTATGTCCAGGTATCCAGAAAAGTGAGATTTTTATATTTTTAGTTTCTGCATAAGAAAGGAGGTTTCTTATTTTATAAATGAAGAAGTTTTTCGTTTCATTGTGATTAAAGTTTAAACAGGCAGAGAGTACGCTGCGAGAGTCTGAAGCCACTATGGCAGGGGAGATTCTTTTTTCGATAATAATGTCGATTGCCTCGGAGATGGCAATGGCTTCAGCAGTAAAGATGGAGGAAAGATGAAAAATTTTGTATTTTAAGAAGATTTGGAGGTGGGGGCAGGTAATTCCAATTCCAGTTTGTAGAGTATCATCTCTCTTGGAACCGTCTGTATAAAAAATGGTTTGGTTTTTGAGGTGGTTATTTACATAGTGTTTAAAGTCTAAATTTGGAGATGGGCTATTTATAAGAATTTTTCCTAATTGAAGGTTAATATTGGGAGTTTCAAAATCAAGAGAATAATCCAGAAAGTAGTTGATGGGGGTATATGAGAACATGATGTTAGGTTTATATTTGTGAAGGTGAATGAATGCATTTAGAATGGAAAAGGTTTCTCTGTAATTGTAGGCGTTATTTCTAGCAGTTATGGTTTCAAGACGATATAAGGGGTCAAGTAGTGGGTGGTCTTCCATTGAGAAAACTTTTAGTAGGAATTTTTTAGTGATATATTGCAATCGGCGAAGTAAAGGGGGTTCTTTAAGTTCGGCAAACATAACAGGGATGGGAGTGGAGATTCTGTAGCCCAAGATGAGTCTCACGATGCGGTTTTGAATTTTGCAAATCTTGTCGTAGGCTTTGGAATTGTAGATATTTAGTGCTTGGCAGCCGTATTCAAGGAAGCTTCTTATGAGAAAGTGATAGAGCATACGTAGAGTTTTAGGGTGGGCTCCCCACCAAGTACCTCTTAGGAATTCAATAATGTTTATTACGTTATTAGCCCTGTCAGCTAGTTGTTTAAAGTGAGGGGACCAGGTCAATTCAGAGTCAAAGGTCACTCCCAAGAAGACAACCTCTTGGGAAAGAGGTATTTTATGTTTATCCACTAGAATGTGGGTTTCCTGAGGGATTTGGTTTTTGTTGGGATGAAAAATAACTAGTTTAGTTTTATCTACTGATACATTGAGTCCTCTAGATTTTAGGAAGAGTTGAAGTGAATTAAGACTATTTTGAAGGATAGAAACGGATTCATGAAGAGAGTGGGATGAGAAGAAAATGACAATGTCATCAGCATATTGTAAAATTTTGCATAAGGGGTGAATGTGTTTGTAGATATTTAAGGTATAGATGTTGTAAAGTGCTGGACTGGAAACGGAACCTTGTGGGAGACCTCTTTTGAACGCGTATGGGCCCTGATTTGAGCTGTTGACCCTAAAAAAGACGTTTCTTTCCTTAGTAAGATTTTCGAAGAATTTACAGAATTTCCAAGGAATTCCTAATTCTTGTAGGTCATTAACCAGGATACTCGGGATCACTCTGTCATAGGCTGCCTCTACATCAAGGAATAGGGCTGCCGTGTAAAAATTGTCTGCAAAGGAAGCGTGAATTTCTGTTGATAGGGTAGCTAAACCATCAGCACAAGATCGGTTTTTCCTGAATCCGAATTGGGTGTTGTGGATGAGCATCTGGTTCTCTAGCCACCAGTTTAGCCTATTTATTATTAATCTTTCTAGTAATTTCAGAAAGCATGAAGCTAATGCGATGGGTCTAAATTTGTACGAATTGTGTTTAGGTATAAGAAAGACCAGATATCTAGTCCAGGATTCAGGAAAGGAGCCTTCTTCTAAAATTAAGTTGAAAATCGTAAGAAGTCGGTTGTGGATATTTTCTGGGAGGTTTTGGATAACCTCGTAATTAATTTTGTCTAGACCTGGGGAAGATTTGGTTTTGGATTTTTTGATGGCATAAGTTAGTTCTTGAGGTTTGAAGGGTGTGGACAGGTGGTGAGAAGCTAAAGTATCAAGAGAGTGGGGAGGAGTGAGAGAGAGAGGAGATACGATGGGTAGATCGGTCGGAGGAGAGCTGAATTCATAGAATATATCTATGAATCGTTTCATTTTTTCAGTGGTTTCTATATTGGCCAGCGAGGTGGTTGGTGAAGGTGAGGATAGGAGTCTATGTCTAAAACCTTTTATTTTGTTCCATACATTGGAAATTTTAGAGTTTGGTGATAGAGATTCTTAGAACGATCTCCATCCTCTGATTTTAGTGTTTTTGAAGGTGCGTTTGGTTGAAGCTTCGAATTTTTGGAGGTCTAGGAAATTTTCATATGTGCACCTGTGTCTGTATTTACCGAGTTTGGCCCTCCTGAGATGTTCTATTTTGGTGCATTCTTCATTCCACCAAGGGGGGGAGTTTGGGTAATCTCGGTTGGGTTTCCTCTCGATTTTAGGGTCTGCTTTATGGAGAGCGTTATCAATTGATTCAACAAGTTCATGATAGACTTGTAAGGCTGAGAATGGTGTGTTATTGTTCGATTGATTATTATCGAATGTCTGATTCTCAAGAGTGTTCGAGAAAGTATTCCAACATACTTTTTTTAGGTTGTATTTGTGAGTGACGAAATGATAATAAGAGCAAGATATTTCAAGAGTAGTGGAGATAGGGAAGTGGTCACTGCCCATTTTGTCGTGTTCAACCTTCCAGGAACTCAAGGGGACCAGGTTGTTGGACACAAGAGTGAGGTCAATTGCTGATTTGGCTTCATTGGGATGAGTAAAACGTGTGGCAGAACCGTCATTTATGATTGTAAGTGTGGAATTTTCAATAGAATTAAATAGTTTGTTACCTTGGGGGGAGGAGGTATCGCTACCCTAGGATTGATGATGGCAATTGAAATCGCCGCCTATGATTATTGACGGAAATTAGTCAGTGAGTGGGTGTAAGAAATTTTCCCAATTGATGCTGTTGTTTGGGGCTCTGGGGTTTCTGTAAATATTAACTATAAGTTGTTCACCCCAATTGGAGGGGATGGAGATAGCTAGTGTGTCGAGATAGTCTGGAATTTCTGGCACAGGGACTTGGGTAAAGGGAATATCGGTTCTGATTGCAATGAGTAATCCACCACCAATATTATTGGGGCGGTCTTTGCGGATAATGTTAAATTTATTTAGGAAAAACTTATGCTTTTTTTATAGCCAGGTTTCATTTAGAAGTACGATGTCATAGTTATGGATGAGTCTTTCCAGGCTACCCTTTTTATTGATGATACCTCGACAGTTCCATTGTAAAACTCTTAATCTTCTAAGAATACCCATTGTGAGTGTTCAGAAAGATCAAGAGCTGTACTATGGATTATAGTGTTTGAAGAGTTCGGGGGATAGATTATTTATTTATTATTGTTGGAGTTTTCTTTAGCTATATTGAGTAGGGAAACTATTATTTGTTCAATATTTATGTTTTTCAGGAGAGACAGAAGAGGGGAGAATTTTTGAATTAGATCCATTAAGGAGGAGAGTGTGTTTGTGAAGTTCTCCGTGTAAATAGAAGAAGGACGGGGGGTTGGAGATCTTGAGGGTGAGTGAAGGGGGTGATCCTCCAAGCATACCCCATTAGGGGAATAACTCTGTTCTCGTGAAAAGAGGTGAGAGAAGGAATTCGATTGCGTTGGGTTTTGATTTTTGGTGTGGGTTGAGAAGTGGGGTGAGGAGGGAGGGGGGATTTAGGGTTTAGGTTTTGAGAGGGCTTGTTTTTCCTTCGATTGTATAGTTGATCCGATGGATTGGGGGTTAATTCCTGAAAATCGGAATCCAGAGTGACATCTCCCAATGAAGGGAAGTTGGAGAAGTTAAAGTGTGGGTTAGTAGGGGGTTGAGGGCTGTCCCGATGTGCAGGAGAAGAGCGCGAGAAGTTAGTGATATCTGAAGGAGTTTTACCAGAGTTGTATAGGTAGGCTGCGGATTTAATGCTTATATTCTGGTATGCTGCGATTTTCCTAATTTCTTTCTCTATAAGGAATTTAGGGCATTTTCTGTCGCTAGCCCAGTGAGGGCCAACACAGTTAAGGCAAAGGGGGTTTACAGAGACTTTGGGGCAGGTTTGGCCTTCGTCGTGGGGCTTCTCACCACAATACAGGCAACGAGGATTTTTACAAATGCTTTTAACGTGTCCATGTCTGTAGCAGCCGCAGCATATTTTAGGTTATGAAATGTACGGGTCAACACGGCAAATATGAAAATAGATTTTAATATCCTGAGGGAGTGTTTGACCGTCAAAAGTTAAAAGGACTGTGGTACTTGGAGAAAGATTGCCTTCTTTGTCTTTCCAATCGAAACGTTTTGCCTCAAGGATGGGAGTAGGGCTGATAGCATATTCTTTTAATTCATCTAAGGAAATTTCTACTGAAACTCCCCTGATTATGCCCATGCGAGTGACTCTGAAGTTTGGAATAAAGGCTTTGAGGTTGGGATTGATTTTGTGAAGGGTCTCTACTATTTTATTGGCTCCTTGTCCAGTTTTGCAGGAGATGGTAGTTCTGTTTAAACCTCTCTTTTTGCATTCGGTTACTTCTTTTTTGAAGTTTTTGTAAAGAATTTTGCCTAAAGAGATGGTTTGGATAGGAGGTTCTGAAAAGGAATCAATTTCCACAGTAAAAGGGCCTTTGTTGAATCTCGAATATCTGTTACTCGGTTTAGGATTGATTTGGTTATGAGGAGTAATATTTGAGTCAGTGTGCCTGGATTTAGGTTTGTTAGTGTCTGTATGGGATGTCGAGGCATCGGCAGATCTTTTTTGTGGAGACTTTTTTGGAGGGAGATTTTCTGAGCAGAAGTTAGGTAGGTTAGGATTTGCAGAAGCTGAGATAGATTTGAGGTTATTCGCCTCATAGGATGCAGAATTTACCTCTTTTGAAAATTCTCGTTGAGTTTCTTCTATAATTTCATTATTTAGAGTATCGTCCATTTCGATGTTATAGGTTTCCGAGTTAACATCAGAATCTTCTCGGGACCCCATGCTTGAAAGCACGCTGGCCCAATGGCCGGCTTTCTGTTTTGGAGCTTCCACTGAGAAGATTTGTTTTTCCGCTTTGCAATCAATAAATTACAGATGAGTAGTGCACGTCTCTGGAGTATATGGTTTTAGCTTCAACTCTAGCTTTGACTTCAATTGTTTGGTGTAGGAAAACAGGACACACGGATTGATAAATAGGAAAATCTTCCTGAAAACGAACGTTCCTGTACCACAGTCCAACTCAAAGTCCTCGCTGGTCTAGTTGCCCGTGACAAATGTAGTTAGCGCGACAGTCTAAAAGTAGCAGGCTACCCCGCACTCTTCACCGCCCGATTTAGTTACCCCGTGACAAATATAGAGGCGCTAGTGCGAGGACCCCTCTCACTCTTTTACCCGCCGATTGCACCTATCGAATCCCCGCTGCAACCCCCGAATCCCTCTGAAACATTTAAAGACTAATCATCTTGAATTGAAGATTTACAAATCTTGTCGATTATGAAAGATTTTTTTTTCACCTATCAAATCCGAATTGGTACCATAGATTGGTACTCATGTAATACGAAAACCCTTTAAACATCAATCTTGAAAATTTATTTTTATACGAGTTATGAAGTGGAAAAGAAAAAGAAAAAAACATTTTTTTCTATAAAGTGGCTGAACCGATTTTGATGAAAAAAATATATGATATGGAGATCAATGAGACAATTTTTAGAAAAGATTGAAATAAATTTCCCACAAATAAAACACTAAAACCTGAGCGGGAAAAGCCGTACCGCATGCTCCTTTTGTTACGGTATTTAGAAATAGAATTTTTTAATAATAAATTTGAAATAATAATAGGAAAATGGTAATGGTTTTCATTTTTGAATGTTATGGCCATAATACAAAAAACATTTTTGGGTTGGAATTCTACTGAGACATTTATAAACAGATGATAAAAAATATTATCACATTCTAAGAACTTCATCAAAAAATCAATTACGAAATTTTCATTGAATTAAAAGTTTTTCTATTTATTTATTATTAATGAATAAATAACAATTTGGAGACAAACATCTTATACGATAGTTAATAGATTTGTAAATGAAAAGAATTTTTTTTTAGATTGATTTGAAAGTATATATTTATTTAAAACATTTCGAAGACAAGGTGCAATAATCACCAGCCAACAATAAAAATGTTTAATAAGAATCTAAAATAAGCTGTGATTGGTTTCTTGTTCAACTAACATAACTTTTAATAATTTTTATACTTAAAGAGATATAAAGATATATATCTTATAAAGATATTTTTGATATATAAATATCTAATTTATACATACTAGTGTAATTAAATTAATTTATAAGAAATACGAGCTTTTTTTACCAGTAAATTTGTGGCTTTCTCCTCAAATTCTAAATGGACAAAACTTTTATTATATTAGGATATACCAGCAGTAATTTTTAAATTTGTATAGTATTGAAAAAAAATTTTCTTAAACAAATGGGATTTGTTTAAATAATTAAAAATTAATAAATAAATATTTATAAATATTCCAATAGATTAGCAGTAATTATTTTATTAAAAAAGAAAATTTCGCAAGCAAAAATTTTTTAATCAAATAAATTGTAATCACAAAATAAATAGTAATCATTTTTACATAAAAAAAATGGAATATTCGAAAAAAAAATTATATAATCAAATTCAGTTTGTTTAAATAATTGAAAATAAATTAACCATAATGTTAATAAATATTACACTAGACTAATAATGATACTTTTGTTTTAAAAAATGAATTTTAGAAAAAAAAATTATTTAAACAAAAGTTATTTGTTTATATAATTCAAAATGAATTAATTACTGTTTATAAATATTCCTATAGACTAATAGAATTAATTTTTTTTTTAACCGAGAATAAGGGCGTTGGACTTAAGTGTTATGCTCAAAATTCCATTCTCCATTTTACTAAACGAAAATTATACAGGGTGTCCTACCACCTATGAACGAAACGGTACTGGGTGATAGAGGACAAAAATAGAAACAGAAAAGTCCTTTGGCAAAATTTGATCCGGGCCTTAGTTTGGGCACAGTAAAGCTTCAAAGTTGGGCATAATGAACCAATCAGGAGCGAGATTTAGCAACCAATTGTTTCTCACAAACAGGCACACTATAGAACACTTGAAACAAACAAACAAATGGTTGCTAAATCTCGCTCTTGATTGGTTCATTATGCCCAACTTTGAAGCTTTACTGTGCCCAAACTAAGGCCCAGATCAAATTTTGCCACAGGACTTTTCTGTTTCTCTTTTTGTCCTCTATCACCCAGTACCGTTTCGTTCATAGGTGGTGGGACACCCTGTAGATAAATATTTTTTGCATAAAACAAAGAATTAAAAATCTAATTTCAAAAGTGAATATATTCATTTTACTTGAAAAATATTTGAACTAGATATTTTCCCGCTCTGTACGCATAATTCTATTTAAAAATTGATTAATTTTACAAAGCAAAAAATTCCAAATTTAATATTTGTTTAGTAAAATGAAGAAATCGAATTTTTAGATTAAAACTTGACTCCAACACCCATAAACTGCAAATATTTTTATGAAGAATTGATATTTTTCGTTTTAAGGGTAGTTTTCACGGCAAATAAAATATAAATACACTCGACTTCCCCAACAGTAATGTTCCCAATAGTAACATGTTCCAAATAGTAAAGACATTTCGTTCCCAATAGTAAACAGAATATCTCACTATTATCACTTGATAACTACTGCACATGTGTTGCGCTAGGCATCTGATTGGTTGTAGTCGTATTTGATGTGACGCATGCGCAATTGATGTGAAATTTGAGGAAAGGAATTTTTTTACTATTGGGAACAACTCTGATTCCAACTTCTTTACTATAGGGGAAGTCGAGTGTAGATAATATTATTAGGTGTACAACTTTGCTTCCGCCGTTTTTCGATAGATGACTGCAGCGGTAAGTGCCGGTTGAAATAGGCAGGTCAAAAATTTCATACAGTAAGCTTGGACATCTGTCAATATAACCACATTACCACATTAGTGAATTTGTGTTTGCATCAGAAGTGTATTATCGATCGAAGATGTCAGTTTTCGAGCCAAATTCTCGTCATTTGCGGGAAATGTTGATTTTCTGCTTTCATTTGAAGAAAACTGCGGCTGAGGCTCATCGAATGCTCTCAAGTGCTTACGGTGACGCTGCTCTTAGTGAAAGAACGTGTCGTGAGTGGTTTCAACGCTTTAAAAGCGGTGATTTTGATGTCGAGGACCGGCATGGCGGCGGAAGAGAAAAAATTTTCGAAGATTCCGAACTGGAGGCATTACTTGATGAAGACTTGTGCCAAACGCAAGAAGAATTAGCAGAATCATTGGGAGTCACTCAACAAGCAATTTCGAAACGCCTCAAAGCCATGGGCGACGAAAAATAGGTCCACTACAATAATCCCAAAAGAATATTCACGGTGCCGAGGTTATGCTCTACATTTGGTGGGACCAGCTCGGTGTGGTGTATTATGAGCTGCTGAAACCGAGTGAAACTATTACAGGGAATCGGTGTCGAACGCAATTGATGCGTTTGAGTCGAGCATTTAAGGAAAAACGGCCACAGTATCAAGAGAGACACGATAAAGTTATCCTGCAACATGACAATGCTCGGCCACATGTCGCAAAACCCGTCAAGGCATACTTGGAAACCCTAAAATGGGAAGTCTTACCCCACCCGCCGTACTCTCCAGACATTGCTCCTTCCGACTACCATTTGTTCCGATCGATGGTACATGGCCTAGCTGAGCAGCATTTCCATTCTTATGAAGAAGTCAAAGAATGGATCGATTTGTGGATCGCCTCAAAAAACGCATCGTTTTTTCGAGATAGTATCCGACAATTACCCGAAAGATGGCAAAAAGTAGTGGCTAGTGACGGACAGTACTGTGAATCATAAACAGGTAATCACTTTTTCAGAATAAAGCTTCAAATTTTCGAAAAAATCGTCGGAAGCAAAGTTGTGCACCTAATAATAAATAATATTAATATTATAATATTAATCAATGTTATACATAATTCTTACTTGTATTTAATACATTTTAATACGTTGTAATGGTAAGGGATACCATTATCCCTGCGTATAGGCAACCTGATTCACGGTTACCGATACACTGCAGATCGGTCGGAGCGCCTGGGCGCAGGCAACCAATCTTACGCCGTTATCAATACACGGCAGGCGGACCATTGAACCGGAATATCGATCGGTGCGCAGTACCGCTGATTCAAGCTAGGCGTGTAGCCTTTACGCTTTCCCACTAACGACATGAAATCTTATGGGGATAAAAGACCGGCGTATGGCCACAGCAAGTCGTCCAGCGACGGATCACAGAGCTAGAAGCTCCACATGGGGAAGCGGTTCGAGCCTTTTGCCAACTAGTATCCACGCAGTCACCGTGGTAGTAGCAGCTCTGCAGTCCACACTACAGCACTCAGTTTTCGGTCCACGGTCTTCAAGTCTACGTCACGGTAGTATATCAGAAAGATCCTGCACGCTGTTCCAAGCTGGGGTTTTTTGAAAGATTTATACTTTGTCACCCTACCTGGTGAGGGGTAGTTTTGGTAGAAAACCGGTGCACGCAGTACCAAGCTGCTGGTCTTCTATTTAATTTCTCACCGTTTTTACTTGTTCTTTTCTCGTGCACTGGTTCTTCATGTACGCAGTTCCTAGCTGCGGAGACCTGGTGGCGGGCATGCATTTTTGAGGGTAATTATCGATTGCTCATGTACGCAATACCTAGCTGTGAGGAATGGATAATATTTCGTAATTTTTTGTTATACTCGAGTTTCTTAACATAACCTATCAGTCCTCCATTCCAAGCTGTGGGGAATTGACAGTGTTCGCGATTTGATGATTAGCGATTCCTCATGTACGCAGTTCCATAAAGAGAAACTTTCAGTAATTTTACGAGTCTTCTTTGTACGCTACTCCAAGCTGGGGAAGATTACGTTTTTTGAAACATGACAGGTTAACTTCACGTATTAACACGAGTATTAGAATTGTTTAAATAATTGCGATTGAAAAACTTAGGCCGTGATTGAAAAATGAGTCTTTGAAAATTTGTCTCGCCGCGCTTGCGCAATTTAAATAAATTGAACATTGCATTTCTTCTCGCGTCGCGGAAATACTTATTAAATTTGCGTGCCTCTCGCATAATTGGGAAACAGTTTGTAAAATTCTGAGTAGAAATTTAATGTTATATAATAAAGAGTTATTAATTCCTCTCTGACTCAGATAGGGCTGCGAGAGAGCTTTGTTTTTTCATGTCATTACGCATAGCATATTATTAATAATTAACAATTCGATTCGTTTGAACTTTCGTATTTGATCGGAGTAACCGAGTTTATACTTTGAAATTATCGGCCAATGAAAGGCATATTTTCTAACTTCAGAAACTTGTTAAATTTATTTATTTATTGAGAATTTTGTTCATTCTTTGCGCGATGAACTAATTAGTTTATATCGAGTCTCACAACAAATCATTTATCTTAGAATTATATCGAGTCATTCCGCGCTTAGACGAAGATAATTCTCTTATCTTGTGATTATTTGATTTTTTTGATAGAATAAATGCTTTCTTATTGTTACTGTTTGTTTGTACGGGTAAAGGTGCTATATTAAAGGGTTTCATTCATATAAATTCGTTTATTTAATTCAAGATAAAAACTGAAATACAATGAGTGGTTGAAATAGAATATTCTAAGTACGCAACGCAGGGTACAAGTTCACGCCCGATCGTACTCTCGTCAAGGATGGTTTTAGACTGACCTGCGAAGCCCTTGCTGAAACCTAAGTGCTACATTCTAACATTGCTAAAGGAACATGGTACAAAGTATCTGAATTCGAAGCTATTAGTAATACAGGTAACCCTGGATCGTCCCTGAAATAATGAGTAAGACCCACGCAGGCTGTCCGTACTCTAAGTTTATTGGGGGAGGATTAACTCAATGTTGTACGTGCCGATGGGCTCATAGACCATTCTTATAATCTCCTTAATAACGATTGGAAAGATGCTACTTTATTACTTAAAAATGTTCATACTACTAAAATTGTAAAAACATAAAATTTAGAAAGCTGCAGGAAAAAGGTTTCCGAGCAGATGTTCAATATTGAGATAAAAAAATAAAAGACAGAAATTTCAAATTACATTAAATAGCAAAAATGATTCACTCTGTCAAACATTCCGCCCACTTTGAAAGGTCTCCTTTCGAAACCATCAAACAACATTCATTCGTGAATTTAACTAGGCAATAGCATAATACAAAATACTTAAGTCTCTAGTAAGAATTTACACAATTAATTGGAGCGATAGAAAGAAAACAGGAACATCTTAAATTCTATTTTTTGATTATATAATCATCAATGGGCAGGACACACAGCTTTGACACTGGTCGTTCTAGAACAGAGTCGCGAATTTTAATTGATGCAACACGTATTACACCGTCCTTGCCTGGATGAAGTTCAGTGACACAAACAAGCTGCCACTTGAGGGGGGGAAGATTATCCTCCTTCAAAAGAAATAACGATCCTATTTCAATGGGATCATGATTAGTACGAGACCATTTGTACCGTTGTTGAAGCTGGTGCAAATACTCCTTTTGCCAGCGTGACCAAAAGTGCTGAACAATTTGCTGCACATGTTAGTACCGATTCAGTCGCGGTACTGGAAGGTGACGCAAATCTGGTTGTGGTAATGCATGCAATGAGTCTCCAACAAGGAAATGTCTAGGTGTTAAGGGCTCAAGGTCATTAGGATCATTGGATAAGGGAGATAAAGGACGGGAATTCAAACAGGCCTCTACTTGAGTTAATATAGTATATAACTCGGCGAATGTGAGTTGAGATTCTCCGATGACTCGCTTTAAATGATGTTTCACAGACTTGACTGCGCTTTCCCATAATCCTCCAAAATGCGGTGCATGAGCAGGAATAAAATGCCAATCTATTCCCTCCTGAGATGAAGAATTGATCACACGCTCCTGATGTTTGGGATCAAGAAGTAGTCTAGCTAATTCGTTGAGCTCATTCCGAGCGCCGACAAAATTCTTGCCGTTGTCCGAATATATGTTCTGAGGACGACCTCGTCGAGATATAAACCGCTGCAGGCAACTCAAAAAGGCATCCGTAGATAGATCGACAGATAGTTCTAGGTGCACGGCCTTTGTCGCGAAACAAACAAATATACATATGTAGGCCTTTGTAACAGTCCGATTTCGAGTTCTGTCCTTTACAAAATACGGTCCTGCATAGTCAACTCCACAATTGTAAAAAGGACGAGAAGGTGTTACTCGTGTCTCAGGTAGACTCCCCATTATATATTCAGTGCCTACCGGTTTGGCACGGAAACAACGCACGCATTTCCTGATAACACCCTTGACCAAGCTCTTACATGATAGTGGCCAAAATCGCGTTCGCAAAGAAGAAATCATGCTTTGACAACCCGCGTGCATTAATCGGATGTGTTCATTTTTTACAATTAAGAGTGTCAATGTATGATTCGAAGGCAAAATGATTGGATGTCTTTGATCATACGGAATTGGTGCATGATTCAGTCTGCCGCCCACTCTGAGCAGTCCTGAATCGTCGAGAAATGGATTAAGTAATTTTAGATTACTTGATTTTGCGATTTCTCGTTTCTGTTTAAGGCAAGAAATCTCATCCTTGAACGATTCTGCCTGTGCCAATTTTATCAAACGATTTCTGGTGCATAGAAGTTCGCGTGACTTTAAAATTCCTGTTTTGTAATCAGTTGTTGGGCTTGATAAATTATCTCTCACTCGATATACATATGAGAGAACTCTGATCAAAGTTGTGAACGACGAAAAGTGCTCAAGAATGTTTAATTTACACGGAGAAAAAAGTATCCCCTGAATTTACTGGAGATTGTATGTTAAAGGACTTATGTTTCTCTTATAGAAAAAAAGATAACAATGACAGATTTTTTAAGTCAATGTTACTTCCCAATACGTCAAGTTTACTTAAAATTTCTGTAAGCGTCCACTATAAACGAAACTAGAAATATCTGTAATATTTACAGGTTGTATAGGTTGATTATACAAGTAAATTATGGTACTGATATTTTGTAAGTCTTACATAAAAAACCTGTAAGCGTTACAGACTTTGTCAGTTACCCCTCTCCATGGATACACCGCGTCTAGCACTATAATATGCGTATCTCACACCTCACGCGTC
>UCOK01014957.1:0-15201 GCA_900474325.1 Synergus umbraculus | reverse complement strand
GTATTATTCCAATTTCAAAATAATTTGACTCCATTGGGGTTTAAATCGCGATTCCCCGAAAATATATTTTAAATAACGTTAAAAATAAGGCGTTATTAGTATTCGGATTGATGATTAGAGTATTTGGAAAGGGGATAAAGTTTGTTGAAGGCACGAGCCCTAAAGTACACTCGACAGGGATGTGGGTGTGTGTTGGCCCTTACGCGGTTCTGTCGATTGTAAAGTAAAGAATCAATCGAGAAACGAAGCGTGTCTGGTCGAATAGAAGGGAAGGAAGGGCTCGTGGCTCGCCCTGGGCTTGAGTATGGTTGGTTGATTCGAATCCCCTTTACAGGGCTAACAAGACCAACTTTGCGACCCGAACACCGACACGCAACAACCCTCGTTTTCGTCATCGAGCGTGAATGTTTCCGGTAAGGCAGCTCGGTTACTTCGTAATAGACTCCCTTTTCCTAACAGCCTTCAACCAACTCCTAGGTTTTGCAAATTGGCTTAATCTTGGTCACTTGGTCATTGATCTACTTTACTACCTCAGAATCAACTAGGGCATATCTCAATTTATATTCAATTCCACTTTTGCACTGCGTTCCTTCAAATCCGAATCAACTTTTTCTTCAGTAACACAATAACTACAAATTTTTATACAAAAGTGGATCAAAGTTGTAATTTTTTGTTTTTTCATTGAGCAACGCTTTGATCCACTTCTCGATCAAAATTTGACACCTTGGGGTTTAGTCTTTTTTTTAGATATTTTAGGAAGTTTTTAGAGCATCATTAAAATTTATAAACTGATGAGATTTTAAGTAAGAATTTAAAACATGAGGAAAGCAATTTCTCATCTTTCAAAGGTCGTATCTAACTCTCAAGTCTGGAAAGGCCTCACGCAGGGTCAAGTTCTCAGTGGCCTCGTTAGAGGCACGAAAAGGGGATTCCCCTGGTACAAGGACGGCGCAACGTTTGGCTCTCCAATTACTCGTCGCGATTTTCATGAACTCAACTGCGTTCCTGGGTTCAAGTTCCGATTCCCTTGGAACTCGAACCCTTCCACGTGCAAGCGTAAAATAATTGCTTCGCCCGAATGCACATCTCCGGTTGTTTGCTAATTTGTTCAGTTTGACGATGTTTACGTTGCGCTGGTAATGCTGACATTTATCATTTCCGCGTTTGTTGCCCAAGTCCGAAAATCAATATATTAGAATATTTCCACTGTTTAAATTCTACTGTTTTTAATTTCCCGAACTAAAATTTCAAGTTTGTGAAATACTTTCTAATTTAATGCATCTGTGAAAATACTAGTAATTAATTAGAGTCCTCAAAAGACTCTGTCATCATTTTACTCCACTGAGAAAAATGTTTGGTGCTACAACAAAACTTTTTGTTGCTATAGAAGCAACAAAATTTTTTGTTGTCGCACCAAACATTTTTCTCAGTGTCCTACGACTCACGAGAGTTTTATTAATGATTAATGAAACAAAAAGTAAAATTAATGTTCAAAATACAAATATCAGTGTTTAACAAACATTACTTATGTTGAAAATGAACGTTAAATGAGGATTTTATTGTAGATTAATATAAAAATAATTGTATGTGGGTTTTAATTACATCCGCTGTAAGCCTACAATAATTTCTTTTACTCAGAATGCATCAGTGGCTCCGATCAAGCACCCTCGTTTATACGATTCGATAATAATCAATCGGACGTTCCTGCTATTCGGATTTACTGAATTCGAAATAATTGCCTAGCACCCCTGGCTCACCCCACTTGAATCATCATCGACTGGTGAGGCGTGACTGTCGCGTGGGCTTCGCCGATTCACACTCGCGTCAAAACATTTCTATAGGTCTATTATGGCAAAGATACAAATCATCCCTGAAACGTATAAACACCTAATATTGAATTTCGAGATGGTTACTATTGAAAATTGATTTCTTTTCATAAATTATTGATTTTTTGCATAATTTAAGTTCGCAGTAAATATTTCTCTACTGATAATTCCTGTAAAGGGATTCCTGTAAAATCCTATATACTCTCTAAATCTGAATTAGTGAAAAGTGAGCCACTAATTTACTTTAGTGAAAATTTTTACTAATTATTAGTTGTATTTCACTATTTCAATTCGCAGTTTTTAACTTTTTACTACAGTTTTAGTTAAAAATAACTAACAATTAGTAGAATTTTTCACTAAAGTAAATTAGTAACTCACTTTTCACTAATTCAGATTTAGAGAGTAGGAATCTATATGTCATATAGGATTCTATATGGCAGTGGTTTTTTTGAGTGTGAAATTATCCAAGTACACTCTCTAAATATGAATTAGTAAGAAGTTACTAAATGAAATTGTGCCGATTCGTTTATTAATACACTTTAGTAAGTATTTTTATTATCAATTAGTTAAAAACTACTAATTCATAGTAAAAAAGTACTAATTCATTTAGTAACGGTAACTAAATCAATTATTGAGACTTACTAAATGAATTAGTACTATTTTACTGTGAATTAGTAGTTTTTAACTAATTGATAGTAAAAATGCTTACTAAAGTGTATTAGTAAACGATTCGGCACTATTTCATTAGTAACTTCTTACTAATTCAGATTTAGAGAGCAACTATAAGTTCCTATACATATAGGAATCTGTATTGGATAAAAAGTCATTTCCTGTAAGTCGAACCAATAGGATGACATATAAAATCCTATATAATATGATCCTTTGTAGGATTCTATATAGAACCCTAGTGCATAGTAGGATTACAAGATACTGCTGACTTTAAAAATACTCGGTGTATATAATACTCAAATTTGACTAATAATCTTTATTCAAGGCATAAATTCTAAAAATTCACAGAAAAAACAAGCTCTCTAAATCTGAATTAGTGGAAAGTGAGTCACTAATTTACTTTAGTGAAAAATTCTATTAATTGTTAGTTATTTTTAATTAAAACTTTAGTGAAAGCTTGAAAACTGCGAATTGAAATAGTGAAATACAACTAATAATTAGTAAAAATTTTCACTAAAGTAAATTAGTGACTCACTTTTCACTAATTCAGATTTAGAGAGAGGACTGAAAGTGTTTACAGCTTAAATCAGTTTTTAGGCTGAATTTAAGCTTAAGTCAGTTTTTAGTCTTGTTTTAAGACTAAGAAATCTAAAAACAAGACTTCTTAGTCTTAAAACAAGACTAAAAACTGATTTAAGCTGTAAACACTTTCAGTCCTTGTTTTTTCTGCGTTATTAATTGTATTGCAAAGAAACTCGATATAAATTTTCCTTTTTCACAAACAATGATAACTTCAGCTCCCTTTTATCAAAATTAAAAATGATAAATGATAGCAGTTTGCTTTTCGGATTATTTAAAATTTCGCTCTAAATTAAGAATAGGTAAATTTGCTGCCAACTATCGGTTCAAAATATTCCTCTGTACCAATTCAACCAGTATACTTTATTCATTGAATGAATCAGTAACTTCTCATACAGATTTAGAGTAAACAGGTTTCTAGTGTATGATTAGATCCAAAAACGTGTTATTTTGGTTAAATTACCGTTTTTTGAAAGAAAGCAGGTTCATTGACTGCCTCAACCATTTCTACCAACCACCCCCTTAATTTCTCGAGCCAACATAATACATATATCTTCCATCACGATAGAACGGTGGCACCTTGCAATTCTACGTGCGAATTCCCAATGGGACTTGGCGGTTATGCAAACAGCGAAGAAAAAAGAGAAAGGGAGCGATCTCGAAAGTGAGATGGAAGGATAAAAGAGGGAGAAACATAAGAGTGAGAGAGAGTCAATGTTTGCTCGACTGGTTCAGGGGAGGAAACCAAACGTGGGGATGTTCTGGCACTGGCAGGGCCACAAAGATGGGCCGGGGTGTTACTAATTGGAGGGGTGACGTGGGGAAACCTTGTTATCTCTTAATTGCTACGACCCTCCCGACCCTCCACGCTATTTTGCATCGATAAGGAGAGTCAGTACTACAGTCCTTTGTCCCTCATTGCATCGCTCGTCGTTTGTTGCGACCTTTACGACCGTCACGTCCGCTTCTTCCTTCGCGGACCACGCGATATAAAACTTTCTGACTGTCGCAATGTAACTTTTCGTTTCGTGAAATGTCAGGATTTCGATGATTTATCCACTCTTGCATACACACAGTTTCGTAATATTTTGCACATATCTTTGTTATGTTTGCATCTTTCTTTCACGAGCATAATTGCAGAGGCAAAGCGACTTTTATTGCTTGTGTGATTACAAAGGGGGGTAATTACAGTTTGAGGCGATAAAATAATGAAGAGGCTGCTCCATGGATCAGAATTTCTAGGTTTTGTGTCGGGGACAAGGTTCCTTTGAAGGCCCTTCTTTTGTATTAATGTGCTTGAAGAATCTATCTCTATTCTAAAAAGATGATTGAGTCGAAGTCGAAATATCGTAACGCCTATTCCGCACTCCTGATTCGTCGTGTAAGTATCGATAGTGCAAATCCCAAAATTGAGACATTTTAATACAGAAAATAATAAATTTTACTATTTAAATAGGAAAAATTACTATTTAAATAGTAAAAATTACTATTGAAATAGTAAAATTTATTATTTTCTGTATTAAAATGTCTCAATTTTGGGATTTTGCCCCTACTTGCTATCGATATTAGTAATTTTTCTAATATAGAGTTTCTTAGTGTACAAAATCGTTTTAATATCCTAAAAATCATGAAAACCTACAAAATCATTAATCTCTTGAAATCCATGTTAAGATTAGTGAAAATCTCTAAAAATTTCTAGCAAACTCTGAAAATTTCTCAATTAACTCTTAAAATCTCTTAAAATCATTAAAGATATCAAATTCCATGAAATCCTTAAAAATATTACAAAATATTTTAAAAATCATAAAAAGCTTTTGAAATTTCTCAATAAAATTCTACAATAACATTTAAAATTTCATTATCTCCCATGAAATCTTAAAAAAATTCCTATTCTTTTCAATGTATTTTGAGTTTAGACTCGTGACAAAATTATTATTAACGAAACCAAATTCAAAATTTCAAATTCAATTTACGCGGAATTTACAATCCGGCAAGTATCGATTGTAGAAAATCACTATCGATACTTACACGACGAATCAGAAGTACGGAATAGGCGTTACGATATTTCGACTTCGACTCAATTATTTTTTTAGAATAGATCGTAGAATTTTAAAGAATTTCAAAAAGTTTCTGGGAATTTTTAGAATTTTTCGCGACTTTGATCAGATTTCAATCGGACTTCAAGGTACTTTTATGACTTTTAAAATATGTATTTTTTTGGATTTAACTAAAGAATTTAAAACTTTATAGGGAATTTTGTAATATTTTTAATGATTTTAAGAGATTTTAAGAGTAGAGAAATTTCTAGAGGTTGCTAAAAATTTTTTAGAGATTTCCACTAATTTTAACATAGATTTTAAGAGATTAACGCTTTAGAAGGTTTTTATGTGCATTTTTAAGGATTTTTAAGTGACTTTTACGAAATTCAAGAGATATTTAGGATATTCAAACGATTTTGTGGAACTGTATGGGATTTTAAGATATTTCGTGAAATTTTAAGGGCTTTTAAAAGCTTTGTAAGAGTTTTATGAGGTTTTAAAGAATTTGAAATATTATTCTGAAATTTTATGGAATTTTATAAGATTTCTAATAATTTTAAGTGATTTCAAGAGATTTTTCTGATATTTAAATGAATCTGTGAGAATTTTAAAGGATTTCAGGATTTCTCAATATTTTTATGGGATATGAAAGATGTAAAGAGATTTTAAATGTTACCGCAAATTTCAAGAATTTTTCTGGGAATTTTAAGAGATTTTAAAGTTTGTCATGGAATTTCTAAAGGTTTCTAGGAATTTTTAGTGAGTTTCACGAATTTTAAACTGGGTTTCAGAAGATTTATGAGTTTGAAAATTTTTCTAGAATTTTTAAGGATTTCATGGAATTTGATAAGATTTCTACTACTTTTAATGAATTTTAAAGGATATAAAAGGGATTTGAATTGTTATTGTTGAATTTAAAAGAATCTCAAGAAGTTTCTGAAAATTTTAAGAAGATTTTCACGAATTTTAAGCGATTTCACAGGTTTTCGAAGATTTCTTGGAATTTTTAGAGATTTTCATGAAGTTTAACAAAGATTTTAAGAGATTAAGGAAATAAAATATAATAAATTATATAATATTTAAAAAGAAGATAAATGCGCGCGCGGAGCGCGTGTTCGTTCTTGTATTAGAAATTATCCGGAAAATTGTTGTTCAGTCAATAACTGTTTTAATTGTGGTAAAAAATATTCTATGGTCGAGTTAAGTAATAATTGAATGAAAAAGTTTTTAGTGAACAACGAAGTTCTAATTGTTGTTCTTATAATTTACGTTGATCGCTCTCTTTCCCAACAACAGAATTTATGCAATTTTGCAATATTTATTTACTTATTACTTGTTGCCTCGGAGTTATGGCAATATTGATTTATCGTTCACTGAATGTTGGACATTTATTTCCCTTTTGCAAGAAAGTTTAGTTTCTCGCTGGGAAAAGACAGCCTTTGATTTTTCTTATCCCGGTAATCGGCTTTGCTCGCTCATAATTTGTACTAGTCCCCAGGGGACATTCAGTTTGAGACTTTAATAAACTGACTCTGTCTGACGGAACTTCAGACGCAGGAGGGAGAGCTGAAACTTACTTCAACAGGAAAACACGTTATTTCAGAAACGAAAAGAGCCACGCAAACCTCATTTGCACCAAGGTTGGCCTTTTCAAGTCCTTCAAATGAAGTATTCTCCTCTTAATTCACAGAAAATGGTATGCCCAGGGTGTCAACCCATCCTGGAAAACCTGGAATTGTTAGGGAATTTTTTAATACCTGTTCAAACCTGGAAATGTCAAGGAATTTTCTTCGAAGTCAGGGAATTTTTTCTTTTTTAAATTAAATAATCAAGGCGGTAACTTTATTGGGAAATCGAGAAAGACTGGGAAATTTCTTTAAGAAAATGTTTAAATCTCTCCAAATTCATTTAAAAAATCTTTTAGTATCTAGAAATTCTGCAAAATCCCTTAAAATTTATTTAAATCCCATGAGATCCCTTAAGGGCATGCGATACTTTACCATAAGAGCAAATTAGTTATATCAAGTATACATTCACAATAATAAATATTTTTAGTATTAGCTAAAAATATTTGTTATTATGAATGTATAATTGGTATAACTAATTTGCTCTTATGGTAAAGTATCACATGCCCTTAAAATATTTTACATTCCTTCAACTCAATACTAATATGATAATATTATTTATTATTATATTATATATTATTATTTTATACATTATTATAAAAAAGTTGCAATTTTTGTATGCATTTAAAATGAGTCATGAATAAAAGTAAATCTTTTGCTCTATATTTAACTCGATTTAAATTTAACGTTGTAGTTAAAGTTAAAAAATGAAGTTTCACAATTATAAGATAATTCTGTAATGACTGAGGGAGGGAGGGTGGAGTGTTATAAAATTCCTTATTTCATGCTTAAATGGCCAAAAATTAAGAAAACAAATATTTAGAAATATCTAGAAAAAACCTGAAAAAGTCAGGGAATTTTTTTTTAATAATTTAGAATACACCCTGATGCCTATAAACAGCAAGAATATTAAAAACATTTCTTAATGCTAAATGTCAAAGAACGTTTCTGGCCCTACACTCAGAAAAAAACTTGTTTCAAATCAAAACTTTTATTTTAATAACTCAAATTTAAAATTTCTTTATATTAAAGAAAATTTTCTTTCTTTTAAAATAATTTTAATTTAAAGAAACTGTTTGTTTAATTAAAAAAAAATTTTGTTTGAATCAAAGAAATATTTCTTTGACCGTATATCAATATTATGATTTCTTTGATTTAAATAAAGTTTCTTTGATTTAAAGAAACTATTTTCTGGGTGTAACTTTAAAGAATGCAAAAATTGCAAGTTTTGAAAACGTTTTTTTTTTGTACACAGTAAAAAATGCATTGGGAATTCGAGTCACGAATCGAATCCGGGGAACGAATCGTAACGAGTTCGATTATCCAACACACCATGAGTCAGTTCTGTTCCTGGAATTGGGGGGCCCCTGGTTATTTTCCTCGTTCTTTGGCATTACCACGACCTTCGAATAACGGGTGTCCGGATTCCCAGGAGGTATTCCATTTCTGCCCCACTGCCTCATTGTTATGCAATGCACCAACTCCATACTAACGACCTACACACCCCCGTTGAAGGGGCTTACCAGGGGATATCTAGATCGGTTTCCGAAATCGGCTTCGAGAGCCTGGTTACCAAGATTTACATTTCCCAATTTCGCATTACGACTCGTTCATTTTATTCCCCACTGATCATAATCATTATCATTTTGGAACCTGCTCTGCTTAATTTGTCATTCGGTTCTGATACATCTGACATTCAGATTTGACTGAGCTGATATATCATGTGAGTTTTTTTTTCTGATAATGGCTACATATTGAGTGGGGTGTAGAATCAGCGTCATCATGATTTATGATCTCTGTAAATTCGCTAACAGGCTCTAAAGCCAGATAATCCATTTTTATTATTTATCCTTGGATAGTTGTTATTAATAACGCTAATATTTTTGGAATAGTCTTGCAAGAGGCAAACTTTAGATATGGAAATAGTAATAAAATTTTAATTTTTTTAAAGTACTTATACTGTGACCAATTTCCATATCTAGGTATTATTCAACTTGAACTTACAACCTTTTCACAAGTCTATATTTATTTTTAATTTGATTTAAAACGAATTTAAATTGCAAATGAAAGTAAAAAATGTCTTCCTTGACATATTAAAAGGTTGATTTTGCATACTAATGTTAGGAATAGACGAATGCTGGGAATTTATGTCAAGATTCGTTAAAATTTTGTATAAAAATTCAAAGATTAAGTGTTAAATTGAAGATTATGATTTCAAATTGAAGAAATATACACGAGAAATTGCAAACTGCTTCTCTATTTCAATAAATGATGTAACTGAGACTGGGTAAAGGAAGTAGTAAACTGGATGTGGTAATAAATAGACGTGGTTGAAAATATCCTGAGTGCTTTCCCACTTTTAGGGGCATAAATTTCCGTGCAATTTAGCCCTGAAAGGAGAAAGTAATTTAGCAACCAATTAAGAAAGACAGTCGAGGTATAACGGAAAGCCTTTGCCATCCCTTCGATTTCCCCTGCATGCGTTTTTACATCCACGGTCTTGACTTACACCATTAGGAACCCGATACTAAGGCTTGCACTCAGAAGCAAGTGTTCATTTTTCTTTTTCCTAATTTGAACTTCTATAGATTTTCTTCTTTATATTTTCCAGCAGTAAAAATTGATTTCCTAGACCTCTTCTCGAAAGAATGGTACATTTTTTTCTCTTAGTACATTTTTTTCGAATGTATGAAATGTTGTTTCGCGATAATCACTTAAATTATTTTAATTTTGTAAAACTTGTTATATATTTTTGCTGTATGTATGTTGATGGACGGAATTCAAGTTTATTCAGGGAGTAACTTTGGAAGTTTACACTTAATCATGAAATGGATTGAGATTGGAAATGGCAAACTCGTCCCTCGCTAGAGTTTAGTTAGCGACACTCGGCTTGCTTTGAAGTCAAACGAGCTTTTCTACTGGCCCATCACCCCTTAGGTTCTCCCTTGATCATGCTTATTAGCGAAAATGGTTCTGCAAACATCTACTTTCGATATCGATAATTTATAAAATGTACTTTTTATTTAAATTCCTCTATATCCTCTACAAAACAATCGAAATCGAAAATTTCGGATTCCTTTAAATTTTTGAAATTCTTCACTGTTAGAAATATATTGAAAATTCAATTACTTCTGATTGAAAAATCAACTATATTTTATTTAAAATTCATTCAGCTACTTCAACTAAAGTAGTTGAAGTTTTTTTTACAGAGTTCTCTAAAAAAGTTGTGTGACGAAATATCTCGAAAATCTCTTCTAAATAATTCAATTGTGATTGAGTTTGGAATGATTGGAAGTTGAAAAAAAAAACAAAATAATCGCGCGCGTATTGATTTGCTAGTTTCATAAAAAATACATATCCTATAACGAGGATCCAATTATTATTAAAGTACATGACGATGCAATTATTTATTGCGGTGGAAAAAAGATAAATGGAAAGTGTAGAAGGAGAACTAATGATACATTTGAAGAAATGTACTGTACTCTTGATATAATGGACATCGGGTTACTTAATGGACTATACTCGCGTGCCAAAGAAAAGGGGATTTGCGTGTTGATGACTACGTGGGTCAACGAATGCCTGACCCTTCAAGGGCCGTTTCTACTGCACAGTTCCATCTCGAGTATGTGTCACGCGAAAAGACCATCAATCGCCACTATGTGTGATTCTTTTTTTTAGTCTCTCATAATTTACCTATTTAGAGGGTAAATTTTCATCGATGTCCCTGTCTTCACTTAAGCCCCACATATTTTATCACTCAACTGAAGAATTGCCCAAGAGGTGCAATTTTGTACTACTTATAAAATTATCCCAGATTGTAGAAAGTTATTTCAGTTATGGAATCAATCTCAGTACAATACATCTGCATTTTTTGCAATTTAATTATCTACACTGAGAAACTTTATGTTAGAAAAATTACTAATATCGATAGCAAGTAGGGACAAAATCCCAAAATTGAGACATTTTAATACAGAAAATAATAAACTTTACTATTTCAATAGTAATTTTTCCTATTTAAATAGTAAAATTTATTATTTTCTGTATTAAAATGTCTTAATTTTGGGATTTTGCCCCTACTTGCTATCGATATTAGTAATTTTTCTAACACAGAGTTTCTCAGTGTAATATTGGAAGTGAAGAATCACTTTGAATAAAAATAGCGGATTAAAGTGAAAGTTAAACGGCGGCACGTGGATGTCCACTTATTCTACCTGAACACTCTGAGCGCTTTTGCGTTTAAACCCTTATTGCATTAACCCTGCAATCCGATTTACCTGTAGGGAGAACCGCACTTTACTAGGGCTGCACTGTCACGAGTCAACCATAAATAACGCGTTATCTCTTGTTCTGATAGCGGCTAATTTATTTACGAATCGGCGGTGTCCTAAATTGAGGGTGGCTCCTGAACTTGGAGGGATAGTCTCTTCTATGAGTCATGTACCATCTGCCGCTTTATTATGACATAAGCAATTTTCTTTCAACCTAGCCCTTCCTTCATTCACTTGCGAAATTCCTTTCAGCGAGCCAAATATTTCTCGCTTTCTCGCAATGAAAATAACCGGATGCAAAAATCCTGTTCCGGACGATTTATAAAATTAGAGAGGGTCTTCCATTCATCAATTTTCGTTAGAGGAAAGTTCAATCGGGATTTTAAGTAAACAAGAACGAACAATATTATATAATTTAATTCAATATTATATAATTTATTATATTTTATTTCATTAATAATCTCTTAAAATCTAGGTTTCACTTTGTGAAAATCTCTAAAAATTCCAAGAAACCTTTGAAATCCTGTGAAATCGCTTAAAATTCGTGAAAATCTCTTAAAATTTTCAGAAACTTTTTGAGATTCTTTTTAATTCAATGATAACAATTCAAATCCCTTTTATATACTTTAAAATCCATTAAAAGTATTAGAAATATCTACAAATTCTATGAAATCCTTTAAAATTCTCACAAAATCATTTAAATATCCGAAAAATCCCTCGAAATCACTTAAAATTATTAGAAAACTCATAAAATTCCTTAAAATTTTAGGATAATATTTCAAACTTATTAAAACCGCATAAAACTCTTCCAAAGCTTTTAAATAAATCCCTTAAAATTCATGAAAATCTCTAAAAATTTTTAGAAAAGTCTTGAAATTTCTCAACTCTTAAAATCTCTTAAAAAATCATTAAATATTTCATCAAATTCCATGAAATCTTTTATAAATTAGAAATATTTTTTGAAAATCCTTCGAAATCTGTAAATTCTACAAAATCTTTTAAAAATAATAAAAATCTCTTGAAACCCTTTAAAATTATTAGAAATATCGAAAAATTACATAAAATCCCTCGCAATTTGTAGAAATCTTTTAAAATAAAATGTTTTAAATTTAAATTAATTCCTTCAAACCCCTTGAAACTCCTTCAAACCGTTTTAAATTCCTCAAAATTTCACAAAAACGTTAAAAATCGCTTGAATTCGTCGAAATCTTTTAAAATTATTTGAAAAATTCTTAAGAACCCTCATAATTAAAAAATATTTTGAATACCTTCAAATTCTTTAAAATTTCTTAAAATTGCATGAATTCCTTTAAAATTTCACAAAATCTTTTAAAAATCAGAAAAATCTCTTGAAATACTTTTATGTAAATTATTAGAAATCTCATAAAACTCCATCAAATCAATAAAAATTCCACAGAATCTGTTAAAAATTGAAAAATTTATTGAAAAAACCCTTAAAAAAATTTACAGCTTTTTGAAAACCCTTAAAATTTGACGAAAACCTTCGAAATCTTTGTAAATTTTACAAAATCTTTTAAAAATTACAAATAGGTTTTGAAATTCCTCAATAAAATTCCCTATAAAGTTTTAAATTCCTCATTTAAATCCCACAAAATATTTATTTTAAAAGTCATAAAAGTACCTTGAAGTCCGATTGAAATTTGATCAAATTCGTGAAAAATTCTAAAAATTCCCAGAAACTTCTTGAAATTCTTTTAAATTCTAGGATAACATTTATAATTCCATTATCTCCCTTGAAATCGTTAAAAATTCGATAAAATTCCCTTAAAATCCCTATTCTTTTCAATGTATTTCGAGTTTAGACTCATGACAAAATAATTATTAACGAAACCAAATTCAAAATTTCAAATTCAATTCACGCGGAATTTATGATTCGGCAAGTATCGATTATCGAAAACCACTATCGATACTTACACGACGAATCAGGAATGCGGAATAGGCGTTACACTGAGAAAAATGTTTGGTGCGGACAACAAAACTTTTTCTTGCTATAGAAGCAACAAAAATTGTTTGGTTGTGCCAACCAAATCTTGGTTCTTTCAACAAACTTTTTGTTGAACCAACAAAATCTCAGTTTTGGTTGAATTAATAAAACTTTGGTTGGTCCAACAAAAATTTGGTTGGCACAACCAAAAATTGTTGTTGCTTCTATAGCAACAAAATTTTTTGTTGTCTGCACCAAACATTTTTCTCAGTGTACGATATTTCGACTTCAATTCAATCATCTTTTTAGAATAGAGATATTACTTTTATTTCTGACGTAACAATAATTGGAATTGAAAACCGGTTGCAATATGTTTATAAAGGATTTCAATTGAACAATGTGATGGCATGTTTGATGCTTAATGTAAAATAAATATTTGATATCAAGTTATAATTTGAGCATGTTATAATTTGATATCATGTTTTGTGGGTGGGAACATCGTTAATTAATAGCAGGGCGTGTACCTGGTTGCAGATCGATATCACGAAACCCCCGGGCGGTGTGTTTCATGTTTTCTCTTTTTCTTTTTATGTATTTTTCTCTCTTTCCAGTTCCCCCTGCTCATCTGCTTCGAACCGCTCTCTATCAAAAGAGCATTCACGTAATTCGTGAATGAGGAGGAACCGGTGGGGTCGTAGAAAATCAAGTATTTGTAGTTTCCTCTTTGCGATTTACACGAAAGTAACCGACAAAAATCCAATATAAAACCAATATCTGAAGTGACACCCCAGTTCGTTTCATCCTGAGATCTTACCACCCTTGTAAAGTAATTTTCTTATGGGCGTCTGGAATTTCTTAGTCGACACTTCGCTTCAGTTATGGAACTAGGGGATTGCCCAGGCATCTTTTCCTACATTTACAGAACTTTATGTAGTCGAGCTTTTCGCCGTGAAATTTTTAGAAAGGTAATAAATCAAGAAAGTAAAGACATTTTTAAAGACTAATAAAACAGAAGGCTAAAATAATGAATATTTTAGTTCCTTGAAAGTTTTGTGGGTTTCACAGTTGTGAAAATGCAGACGAGAAGCGACTATGAGAATTCACGAAAAGCTCAGGGATTTTCCGCGAGGTTCGAAGTTACGACTTTGAGAGAAGCCGGAGCTTGTGGAGTCAAGTTTGTAGAGTTTTGTGCTGAAGCCGAGCTCGAGTTTCCCTCTCCAATCATTTTTCTTTCTTCTAACTTTTCCATGCTTTTCTTCCCTCAACAGAGAATCAGCTTAAGAGTATTTTTATTATTTTTTATGGAAAGCCGTAATTCACTCCTGATTTTCACACTTTCATTATTTTCTGAGAAGAAGTTATAACTAGAGAATTCCAGTTTGGAAATGTCAATTCCAGTTTGTTAAACGAATTCTACACTCAGAAAACGAATTGAAAAGAGTTCAAAGGAATTTTCATTAATTAAACAAAAAATATTTCTTCGTATTAAAGAAGTATTAATATGGAATTTCTGAAAATGTTACAATAATTTAAATTGTTGTATTTTGATTTGTTGAAGGTCGGAGTGAGTTCTTGGATTAAATCGTTACTCGAGACGCGAAAAGAATTGGCAACGTGTTTTTATCCTTCTCTTCGTCAATCCTACTCTTTCAGGTAACAAGATCGTATCTGATGCGTGCCATTTGCATATTTCGCCCCAGGCGTTTAGGTTCTTGCACGTGGCAATCCAAAGGGGGGCCTCGATTTACATTTCGCATCAACATCACAAACGTATTTTAAAATACAAGAACGAACGCGCGCTCCGCGTGCGCATTTAATTTCTTATTCAATATTATATAATTTATTATATCTTATTTTTTTAATCTCTTAAAATCTATGTTAAACTTCGTCAAAATCTCTTAAAATTTTAAAAAACTTCTTTAGATTCTTTTAAATTCAATGATAACAATTCAAATCCCATTTATATCCTTTAAAATCCATTAAAAGTATTAGGAATAGCTTGAAATTCCATGAAATCCTTTTAAATTCTCATCAAATCGTTTAAATATTAGAAAAATCTTTCGAAATCACTTAAAATTATTAGAAATCTCATAAAACTTCATCAAATTCTTACAAACCTTTTAAAGTCCCTTCAAATTTCACGAAATATTCTAAAATCCCATACAATTCTACAAAATTGTTTTAATATCCTAAAAATCTCTTCAATTTCGTAAAAATCACTTAAAAATCGTTAAAAATGCACATAAAAAC